>CAJHQP010000863.1:0-146066 GCA_905132765.1 Moricandia arvensis
GAAGCTTTGTCATCTCACTCCGTCTCGCGTCTGTCGTCTCGCCGTCCGTCGTCTCACCTCCGTACGGTCGTCCATCGTCCTCGATTGTTGTCGTCTGAGCCTTTGCGATCCGTCGTCCTCGGATCCGTCTTTGTATCTCGTAAGGTAACATTATATCCAATATGATCAAAGTAACATCATTTCAAACTTAAGATTGGATTAAAATTACTTAGTAAGACTAACATCATTTCCGATCAAAATGAAAGATTAGATTGGATTCACTTAAGATTGGATTCACTTAAGATTGGATTAATACGATATGTTATTGCGATTGAAATTTTCTAGTTGTTTTGAAACTTAAGATTGGATTCACTTCATCTTCACTATCTAGACTCACAAATTTACTTAAATGTCTCTAAACTTGAGATTTGCTTGTCTATTTTAACAGATTTTTGACCTATGGCTGAAGTGTTTTTGTGTTTGTGACAATGGAACTCAAAAGGATCTCTCTAGTGGGAGTTTAATGTTGATAGGAATAGAAATGCATCTTCTATTTACCTAGAAGAAAATCTTCAGTATGAAATGTTTTGTTGAAAGTTTTCCCCTAGTCTCCATTGGCAATACTTGTCAACTCAGAAATTTCATTGGAAATATCAGAGCAGTTGATGGAATCTCTCGGTTATGTGTTAAGGTTTGTATGATTTTCTTCAACTAAATTATTCAGGATAACCTTCCTATTTATGTATTAAACCTTCCAAAACAACTTGTCTTTTTGTAGGTTGTTACTGATTCGACAAGCTTTAACAATCAAACTACTGCTACATTTTCTTCTCTTGTTCCTTTGAATGATATTCCATGGTTCTACTGTATAGATAGAAAATCAGGTACATTGTTTATAATTTCTTTTTATTGTTTGTGTTTGTATGATTTTCTTCACTAAATTATCCAGAATAACCTTCTTATTTATGTATTAAACATTCCAAACAACTTGTCTTTTTGCAGGTTATTACTGATTGACAAGCTTTAACAACTACATTTTCTTCTCAGTTCCTTTGAAGGCTATTCCAGTTGTTGGTTCTACTTTGCAGATATAAAACAGGTACATAGTTTCTAATTTCTTTTTTTTTGTTTGTGTTTGTATGATTTTCTTTAGCTAAATTATTCAGGATAACCTTCCTAACCATGTACTAACCTTCCTAAACAACTTGAATTTTACAGACTCTTCCTCGTCAAGGGTGTCTCTGCAGTCCCTCTTAAATCCTATTCCGGATTCAAGTCCTGCCCATATTGGACTTTCACCAACCAAAACATATATTAAGGTGAAAAAGCTATTTTAAGAGCAAGGTAGAGTTAATGTTGAGGATGAAGAAATGGGCTTTAGAGTAAAATTTTGAGTACAAGACTGTATGTTCTAGCAAGGCAAGAGTTGTATTGTGGTGTGTTGGCGACAATTGCTCGTGAGGGATGCGTGCCACCAAGGTGACTTGTTCAGATTTTTTGTGGTCAAGAGATATGTGCACGAGCATACATGTGATACACACACACAAATGCGAACCACATACAAGGTGTTGGGTTCTTTGATATGCAGCAACTACGGAAAAAAGAAATAAGGTCTCAAACCTAAACAAATCATTGAACAAATGAGGATACATCATGATGTTCATATCAACTACAAACAAGCATGGAGAGTGAGAGAAGAGCTCAATTTTTGGTTAGAGAGACTTCTGAAGATAGTTACTACAATATGTCAAGGTGGTTGTGCAAAGCCAAAGCGAAAAACCATGGATCTATAACTTACCTAAAGATGGATGCTGCTGGAAAGTTCAAGTACACATTCTTTGCTTTTTGGTGCATCGATAAGGGGTTTCTCATTGATGAGGAGAGTTATTTCAGTAGATGGTACATTTCTGAAGGGAAAATTTAAGGGGACTTTATTGGCTGCTTGTGCTTAAGACGAGAATTATCATCTATATCCTCTCGCCTTTGCGGTAGTTGACTTAGAAACTGCTGAGTCTTGGAGATGGTTCTTTAGAGGTTTGAGTGAAATGATCCCCGATGCTTCTGATCTTGTGTTTGTATCAGACATAGCTATTTCTATTGCTTCAGCGCTTGATGAGATTTATCCACTAGCTCACCATGGAATTTGTAGGATTCATTTGTCACTAACATCACTCCTAAGTTTTTGAAGACTGGTTTGTTACCTCTGTTAGAAAGTGCTGCTAATGCCTACACATTCCATGAATTTAATTCAATCTCCAGTGACATAAATGATAAATGTCCTGAATTGTCTAAGTATTTGGAAGATTCAGATTTTCGGAAGTGGGCAAGATGCTTTGCGCCTTCAAACATGTACAATATGATGACCACAAGCATTGCAAATTCCTTAAATAATGTGTTGTTGCTTGTTCGTGAGTTGCCACTAACCTCTCTCCTTGAGATGATTAGATTGACCCTCACCACTTGGTTTTTTGAGCGTCGTGAAGCTGCTGCAAAAAATAAGCATCTAGTTACCTCAAATGTAGTACAGAAGGTGGTAGCCAGGTCTGCCGATGCAATGGTGCTTAATGTTTATCAAGTTGATAAATGTGAGTTTGAGGTAAAAGACGAGACTATGAAGTATGTTGTTGATCTGGAGAAGAAACACTGCACTTGCAATGTTTTTGACATCGACAAGATATCTTTCTTTCACGCACTTGTTGCTGCTAAGCGTTCTAAGAGAGATGATAAGATTACATAGATGATTTTCACTTGACAGAAATATGGGCTGAAGCTTATGCTGAAAGCATACACCCTGGTGGAGAGTTATCAACGGCTACCTATCCAGAGAATATTGATTAATTTTCTTGCCCACCTCCAGCTACCAAAAAAGTAGTGGAAGGCCTCCAACAAAAAGGATCATCAAGTCAGTTGGTGAGTTTGGCGTTCCTGGTTCTAAATCCCAATCACACAAGTGCAACATATGCGGCATAGGAAGGACACGACAAGAGATCATGCAAGACGGCAATATGATGAAGTTCCCTATTCAGTCGTGTTCTATTCTTTTTTTATTTCAATGGTTTTTTGATGATTTAGATATTTATTGATCATTTTCTGGATGTTGGTTTATTTGATGGTTATCTGATATTTTGACCAGACCAAATATATATGCTTTTTGGAAGCGTATCCTGATTAATTATTATTCTTTCTAACTTTTGGTTATTTGATGGTTATTTTGCTTTCCAAAATTTTCAAATGATTTACAATTCCCCCAAAAATGTAGATATCAATCCTTAGTTTCTAATCTCATTTCATTTTTAGTTAAACTTCTTTGCTAGAAAGAAACACATTAATATTCAACTATTCTGGAAACCTATCCAGAAATTCCAAAGTTCTTTCCAAACGTTTATAATATAAACTTTATGCCTAAATACATTTATGTTTTAGCTTTTACCAAATGATTCTCCTCAGCCTAGCAGTTAAACCACCACTCTTACTAAACTGAAATACTTGCCTTGTTCCGCGTTCGATTCCCCTTGAAATCGAACTTCTATTTTAATTTTTTTAATTGAATAAACACCAATGGTTTATATTGCTATACTTACTTCAATGAACAATATAATCCCATTTGACCCAGTGGCCACACCTTATCCCCTTTCCCAGATATTGTAGGTTCTATTCCTGGTAAAGTGTATATTTGTTTTTTTTTCTCCAAAATTCCAAATCACAATTTGAAATTTTCCAAATATGTAGATATCAATCCTTAGGTTTTGATCTCATTTTATTTGCTGGATGTTGGTTTGTTACCTGATATTTTGACCAGACCAAATATATATGCTTTTTGGAAGCCTATCGTGAATAAGTATTATGCTTTCTAGAATATACACATAATAGTATCCTGAATAAATATTTTGCTATCCTGAATAAGTATTATGCTTTTCAGAAAGAAACACACTAACATTCAACTATCCAGAATATACACATAATAGAAAACAAAACATATCTAAGATAAAAGTGCGACATGTTCACTTTTGTTAAACTTCCTTGAAATCTTTATCCATAATTGGTCAAAGATCTCACAACATAACTTACTCCTTAAGTACATCGCAGTGTCATCATTTATAATGGACATGTCTCTCAATCCAAATGACTTGCACTCCAGCATCTTGACAACAAAGAGGCCACAATTGAAATGAAAATTTGTTTTTGGTAAATCTTTTTGCTTTCTCAACTTGAAATGGAACGATCTTCTCAAAATTAATCTCTTCACCGATATGTTTCGTAAAGAGGTCAGGAATCAACACTGACAAATACCAAAAATAATGCAGAGAGTAATACATGACATAAGTTATCATATAAGACAGTGAAGACATGTGATTGTGTTGCATAAACTTTTCATCAAAAATAAATGAAAATTAATCAATCAATAAGAGTTTTTACCTGCCGGATTTCGAATTTGGGGTATATCAACGTTGATATTTTCTTATGGGAGACCACAATGAAAAACTGTGATTGTGTTTTCACCAAGTGTATTTCCATCACAATCTAGTGAGACATCTTTTTTTTCACGAATTACACTATAGATAGCATCAACATCTTCCAGCCATATCTTCCTTGGAGGTCTTTCCCCACTTACAACTCTCTTACATACCCCAAAATAACTTTCTTCCCTTTTTGTGTGGCCTCTGGAGATAATCATAACTGGAGCCAACCACTTCTAAGAAGTAGACTGGTAGAAAGCAAAATTTTGGAAGACTTTTGTCATGGAACCAAGTAGCTTGCTCAATTCTCCTACAATTTAGCAAT
Source organism: Moricandia arvensis (assembly GCA_905132765.1). Classification (NCBI taxonomy): domain Eukaryota; kingdom Viridiplantae; phylum Streptophyta; class Magnoliopsida; order Brassicales; family Brassicaceae; genus Moricandia; species Moricandia arvensis. The sequence goes on from CAJHQP010000863.1 coordinate 4,762, forward strand.
GCCAATGTGTCAATTTAGTTAGAATCTTCGTAGAAATTGCAAGAACATGCATATTTAGTATAACTAAACTTAATGTCTTCCTAAAAACATGTTGAATCAAATATTACCTAACATTATTACCAATTAGTAAGAGTCAAAACATAGTTTCCAAATACAAAACTCAATCAAAACGCACAATGGAAAGAAGAGTCAAAACAGAGTTTCTAAATAATTTCAATTAATTACCTCTTTGTAGAGATCGCTTTCTGCATTTTCGATGTAATAAAAGAAAACTCTTTTTTCAATTGATATAGAATGCACTGTAGTCGATAAAAACTACAAATATCATTAAAGCTCTTGTAAAATATTAAGGATATTTATGCAAGGACAGAAAACATGCTTATACTTCATGTATGTTCCATAGTGTCAACCAGTATCTAGGCATTGTAAATAAGGGAAATTTAGGTGTCACATGGATCAATTGGAAGTACAACCTCAGGTGTTACTGGTAAAATAGAGTTTCTGGGTCTTAGTGGCTCTCTAACTTTTTGGTTTTAAAAAGAAGATGATCTATCTGGTAGACCAGCTGCTCTCCTTTTCTTACCACCGACAGCCTTCCCCTTTAACTAAAAAAGTACAAAGTATATAATCTTGAATGACAATTTACATTTTTATCTTTATTCATGAAAGCTTTCCTAATATTATCTTTATTTCATACCTTTTTTATCAAGATCTTCTTTTACTTGCCTTCACACTCTGCGTATGCGCTTCTTCCATCCGAGAAACAAAACCGAAATATCAAATGGTTGACATGATTTTTTCAATTCAAGTTATCGAAGGCATTTGTGTTTACCTCTTCTGTTAGTTTCCAAACACCATCTACCCATTTAATAGGTCTTCGCAAATCAGGAAGGTTGAAGTGAATTTTTTCAGTAGAATTTTTCAAAGCAACTAAATACACGTCATTTAACATAATGGCTCTAACATCTCCACTGCACCAGGCACCATTGTAGTACGCCTCCACGTCATCCAGTAGCTTAAAACTTTTCGTCTCTCCAGTTTTTTCATGTGGTGGTTGAGGACGTATTCTGTCAATGGATACACCTTCCTGAACTTTCCTTTTCCTCTTCTTTTCTTCCAGAGATGGTGTGGAGTACTCAACTTTCACCATCTCAACCCCATCAACCAAATATGTTGTCAATACATTTGCTGGGTACCATTTGTAACAAGTATTATCATCTTGTGATGCAATCTCCACATTTGCACCGATCTAAAAGGTAGTTTGAACTCTGCTTTCTACAACATGTGATGGTTTAGATTCAAATCCAACCATTTTGATTTTGTTGTATATTATTAAAGTTTTTGAAATTTGAATAATACCTTCTTTTGCTCACTTAAAATATTCTGCGAAACTCAAGTAAGGGGATGTGTCTCTTGAAATATTTGGTGAAATGAATCTCAGTCATAGGCTCTGGTATATCCTGAAGTACAACTATATTCATAATCATATAAATACAACAGCTTTTTTCCAACTATGTATTCAACTTCAATTTTTAAAACAAACTTGCCTCATTGTTAAGAGTTTCAATCAGTTGCATATGGATTGGCTTCACCGTGTCTGGAAGCCGTCTCATCCAATGGAGTTGTGTCAGTCTGGCAAGCACAACAAAAAAATAGGAAGGCAATCCTGAAATATGTACAAAATCTTCCTAAATTACCTCATTGTTAGGAGTTTCAATTGGTTGTTCTGGATTGAATTCATCGTGTCTGGAAGCCATCTCATCCAATGGAGTTGTGTTAGTATGTGCAAGCACAATAAAAAATCAGGGAGGCAATCCTGAATATGTACAAAATCTTCCTAAATTACTTGACAACTCAAAAAAACACTAAAACAAAAACGAGCATATAGGTTTGTCTGCCAAATTTTGATGAGAAACATGAGTCCACATAGAGAAAAAAATATTCAAATTTAATTTCCAAAACAAAAGTTACATTATTGTTTAGAGTTTGGTCTGAAGTAACTCTTTGTCGTTTCTCTAGTTCTGACACGAATTTAAATCTTCTTACTATCTTTTTCAATCAAAGACAAACGAGTGTTTATGATCCTGAAATTTATTTTCCATCATCTCGCTGATTCTGTTGATTTTTTGATTCCCACAGACTCCTCCTGATACGAAGAAGAAGCTTAACCCATCGGCCCCATTTCCAAACAATAAAGAGGCTATTTCATATTTTTTATTAGCATCGTGTAGTTCAACTGACCTGTTTTCCCAATCACTAATTTTAAGTTTATAACCTCTTTTGGCTAAATCGGCCATGCCATCCAGATTTTTATCGGCTTCGTCTTTCATGCAAACATCAGCTTTTGGATCATGAATAAGAGAAGGTAAAAATGCATGTCACCTTCAGCTAAAATCACAAAAAAAGAAACAAACATTTAATTAACTTTAAAATGGAGAAGCTTAAGACAAAACAGGAACAGAAACAAAACAATGTAAAAAAAACTTACATGTAATTTATTTTCAAACTCTAGAACATATCTCAAACCGTGGGAGACGCTACACGAAATTACTTCTCACACAAGAAGATTGGTGTAGACGGTTGAGTTCTGTAGCAAAACAAGAATCACCGTACTGAATTGTGTTGTAGCAAAGAAACTGACTCAAGTATCCATAGATGGAATGCAGAGGAAATCCTTGCAAATCATAAACTGCTTTTGTCCAGGTTTTTGTTGACAGCTCTCTTAAGTGATTTCATCACTAATTCATAAGTTATTCTTCCCCATGGGTATGTCATCAAGATATCCATATCATGTGCTTTGTTCATATAATCCAAAGAGAAAGTCGTGTCACCGCTGGTACCGCCTTTCTGTAGTAGTATGCTCTCAATCAGGAGGAGCATTGCAAGGAAAAATCTCTCGCCAGAAGCATCTTCTCTTGTGTTTCTGAGTTGTTTCTCCACGTCCTTTACCCTATGACAATGACCGACTTGTGTGAAATGTAGCTTTCTTCCTAATTTTTTTCTACAAAATTCTAAATCCCCATTTGAAAATTACCAGATATGGAATCCCATCCAAAAATCGACAAATGCTTTATTCGGGAAACCCATCCAAAAGGTTTGAAATGCCTTCATACATTATGATACAATGTAAGAGTTAAATACATTTATGTGTCTACCAATTAGTAGATGATTCACCTCAGCATAGTGGCTAAAACTACTATTTTTCAGTTCCCCTCCCCCACTGGGGTTCGATTCTCCCATGGAACATGACATCCCAATGTTTTTTGTAAAGTCATCCAAATTATGTAACAAGCTTTCCTGTTAGATTCAGAAACTTTAAAATTTTCAAAAAATAAAATAAAAATGTCTTATTTGATTTCCTTGCAATCTTCTACTTGAAGAACATAACCAAGTCAACATTTTATTATGGAAACCCATCCAACAAGTTTGAAATGTCTTCCTACATTTATGACACAAATGTAGGAGTTTGAATACATTTATGAGTCTACCAATTAATAGATGATTCACCTAATCCTAGCGGCTAAAACTACTATTCTTCAATCCCCCACTGGGATTCGATTCCACCATGGAACATGACATCCCAAATTTTTATTTTTTTTTCTTTTGATTTTTGTAAAGTCATCGAGATTATGTAACAAGATTTTCTGTTAGATTCAAGAACTTTAAAATTTTCAAAAAGTAAAATAAAAATGTCTTTCTCTAATTGATTTCCTTCAATCTTCTTATGAAACTTCAAGAACATAACCAGTCAACATTCATGACAAAAGATTTTTTTTTAAAACAGTCTTAACTAAACAAAAATGTTTCACACATCTGCATGTTTCTCATTGTCTAAAGTTTTTATCCACAAACTGGTTGAAGATCTCACAAGACAGGCTTTCTCCTTAGTTCCCGCGCATTGTCATCTTTGATCTTTGAAATGTCTTCTATTTCCAACGAGTGGCATTCGAGCATCTTGAGAACAAACATACCACAATTGGAACGATGATTTGTCTTTGGTAAATTTTCTGGCCTTCTCAAATTGAATGGAACCACCCCTCTTTATTAATCTCTCACTGAGCTTATGACGATGAATTATGATAGAACCAGCAATGTTGGTAAGAAGCACGCTTTTGGAATCTTGTTATTGTGAAACCAAGCAGCCTGCTCATTTCTTCTGCCATTTAGCATTGCAAATGCTCTTTCTATGTGCTGCCAGAAAACGCCAAATAGAAATCGTCAAAGAATTATTCATAGTATGAAGTATGTTTTCAACAAATTACTTTTTTTTTCAAGATCTTTTCTTGTATTTTAGATGTATTGAAAGAAAATTTCCTTGTTTCAACTTTATTGATTGATAGCGACCTGAAGTCGATCAAAAATCAGATGGAGTTATTAAAACTCTTAAAAAATTAAAAATATATATACAAGGACATAAGTATGCTTACATTCCATGTATGCCGCCGGTTGATGCCATCCATTTCTGAAGCCTTGAAAGCTTATGACCGAAGGAGTAGAAAATGGATCAACTTCAGGTATAATCAAACGTGTTACAGATAAAGCATGATTTATGTCTAACTTGAATAGAGTTCTTGTGTCTCTAGATTGTTTAGGCACCCTCTCGTTTCGTCTTGGGTAGGTTTTATAAGTATCTATACCTGATTCTTGTGATGAGCCAGCAACTTTCTTTTTATTATTATGCTTCTTCTTTAATCAAACAAGTAACAATACAAAAGACACCAAGCAAAAATTATTCAAATTTCGTTACCATCGGATCTTCTGGAAACCGTTCCTGAAAACTAAACAAATCCTTCTGAACTTAAAAAAAACTGAACAGTTTCACATGCACAAGAAAGAACAAGTGTAAAACTATTCCTAAAACTAAACAAATTCTTCTGAAATTTAAAAGACTACATAGTTTTACAAGCATAAGAAAGAACATGTGTAACCATTCCTGAAACTAAACCACCGGATTTTCTGGAAACCATCCTGAAACTAAACAAATCTTCCTGATTACAAAAAAACTACACTTTTCACAAAGCACTAGCAATCCCATAAGTTAAATTCAGTAGCCTACCAAAGATATCAACATGTGTAAACAAACAAGTAACGAAGCAATCTTTTTATTCATGAACGCATTCCTAAAATAACGATTATCAAGGATTATACTATGTTATGATTTTATACTTCTGCTACATGATCTTCTTAACTACGGTTCTGATTATGCATTTCCAGTACTCTTTTGAAGTAACTTTCTGGCATCTGGAAAAAAAAACGTATGTATATCAAACAATTCAGGTGAATTATAGTTCAAGTATCTAAGGTCATATGATTTACTCATCTGCCATCTTCCACACTCCATCTATCCCATTCTTTATGAATTCACAAATTTAAAGGTTTGAACTTAAGTGTTTCCATCAAACTACTTGAGATAGACAGAACATGTGTTATCACCAAGAACCATTTTAACTTGTCCGCTGCCCAACCTTTGTTGTAAACCCTCTACGTTATCCATCATCTCAAACCTTTTCTCTCTCATGGCGTAGGACAGATTTTTTCAGCGGTTACAATACTCTCTTTGGTCCGCAAGCAGTGTAGAGTAATCAACTGTCACCTTCTCTACCCATCACACAGATTTGTACCACTCCATTTCCTGGATACCATATTCGACAAGTAGTGTCATCACTAGACGCAATCTCCACATCTGCGCCTTTTTCAAAAGAGTTGGAAGTTTTACTTTCTTCAGCCTATGAAAATGTAGATTCATTAACATCAGTTGTCTGATCTTGGTCGAATATTAATTAAAGATTATGGAGAAGCATACTTTCTTTGTTTCTGAAAAATCTATAGCACTTGTCTGAAGATGATGAGTTTGTTGAGTAGGGCTGTGTTTTGACATCTATGAAATGATCTTCAGTCGTAGGTTATGTAGTATCTTGGAAAAACTTGTTTATAATGATATAATAAAAATAGTTTCTTCTTCCAAAATACATTCAAACTTATAATTTTGGAATAACCTTACCTCTTCCTCAAGATTCTCTCTGCTTGATTCTGCTCGATGGTGTCTCATCTATGGCTCTCTCTCCACTTACCGAAAAAATTGGGTCGCATTTCTGTCTCATCCTATATGACAAAGGAAATTGTAAGAGTTTAGTTAAATGAAAATATTACAAAAAACATTTAACTATTTCTTCTTACCAAAGAATTTTTATTTTCTTTCAAGAATAGTGAAATTAGGAGAAGAGATTCGAGAGGAAGGTGTGTGTTATGTACATCATGTGTATTCCTCCTGTAATAATAATAACATTAAAAGAGGTAGTTATGAAGGAGTTTTCATACGATTTAAATAAAATGAAACATACTTGCTACACACAATCAGGGAGGTGATGCGCTGAATATGTGCAAAGGCAACCTAAATAAATTGGAAAATTTCAAAAGTAAAAGAAGCATACTTGTGCGAAGAACTTGAATTCCAGTATGTTGTCGCCAGCCTTGAAAACAAGAAAGAAAAACTTTCAGAGGTTTTGTAAAAAAACAAACGACCATTTTTACTAATATATTTCTCTAAATCAGCATTCTGATTTTGATCCAAGAATTGGTGTAGCCATTGTAGAAGGAGCAGGTGTGTATCCAAGCTTGTATAAGATTTCCTATTAAAGCAGAAATAAAAAAAGTAGTTGTGTTGTGAAGAGTTTTATGCTTATAGAGATTGTATATAACAAAAACAGACTTGTGTTTAACCTTTTCGATATGTTTGCTGAGATGATCTCAGTCATTAGGCTCTATAGTCTTCGTTGCCTCTAGTCCCATCTGCATAAAAATTAGGTCAGAAGGAGATCATGACATGTGCATAAAGCCTGCCATAAAAATATGACTTGAAAACTCCATAGATTTGTGTTAGTCATGTACCTGCTGCGTCTAAATTAGAGTAAAGACAGGAGTACTCTATTACTATGTTGAGCGGTCGAGAAGGTAGGGTTTCTCATTTGTTGCTCTGTTCCATCTGCAAGAGAAAAAGTTCAGGATATGGAATCATGAACACGTACAGAGAGCTATCTAAAAAATTACTTGTGTTTACATTTTTATTGTTTGGTAAATGAAATGATCACAGTCGCATGGCTCTGGTAGCATGCCTGGGCAGCAAACATGTTCATAATGAGATTATAGTAGCCAATAGCTTCTCTTCCAATACCAGTATCAACTATAATTATCAGAGTCTTACATCATCGTCAGAGATTTTCCTCTAGCTTGTTAGGGCATTGGATGACGTTCTCATATGATGGCCTTGGTCATTCTGGCAAAAAAACCAGTAGAGGCCTTCATATGTACAAAAGTTACTTGTATATATTCCAGTGTAAAACTCAATATTTTTAGCATATACATGTATGTGTCACATGATTCATGGAGAGAAAACTTGAGTATGAGGAAAAGAGTGTCTCATTTGATGGCTGTCTCTCACCACAATAGTCTCGAGCATCTGTACGTGTGATGTCATGGATTGAGATGAGCGAGACAATCTTGAGTCTCAGTTGTGTGAGACATTGGCAAGATAGAGGTGTCCCACTGGATTGTTGTGTGTCAAAAATGAGAAGGCATTCAAAATATGTACAAGCATTTTTCAAAATTACTGAAAAGTGCGCAATTGAACAAGATATTTTGAGAATTTACATGTTGTGTGTCACAGTAGTGGAAAAAACTGGAGTCTGAGTGAATGGAGGAGCAGCCTATAAGACAAAGACATAGCTGTAAGAGATTACATAGAGCGAAAACAATCTACTTTAAATTCAAACTAAAGTTACCGGTCATAGAGAAGTGTTTCTTCTTGAAGCAACCCATTTTTGATTTCCCTCTAACACTGGGACACACGGGCTTTAAAGCTCATGTTCTCTTCTTCTAGGAAGAATTTTGATCCTTTGTGGCTCTTGATATTCTTCTCCATTACTTCGATGATCTAGTTCATTTGGTATTTACTGACTTCTCTTCCTCATTCAAAGAAGAAGCTTGGCCAGTATACACATTTCTCCTCAGTTGAATAAGCAGCATCCAAGTGTCTAATGTGCCTTACAAACTTATTTTGCCAATCATCGACGTTTAACTTATCCTTTCCTTGGGATACATGTTCTACCACAGACTCAGTTGTCACTACCTGTAACGTTGTCTTTATGAGACATCATCTCTTCTGGATCATGAGCAATAGGAGGGAGGATGATGTGAAAACGTTTAGCTGAAAGCATTAAAAAACCAATTGAGAAATAAGTTTTAAAATAGAAGAATGCGAAATAAAACAGAGAACATTACAAAACAGGGCCATTGTAAAAGCTTACCTTTGTCATCAGCTTCAATCCTGTAAAACCGATCCAGCGATGGAGAGTCTACGCTTAAACTGTATTTCTCACACAAGTAGGATTGGTCTAGACTGTGACCTGAAGAGTCGTAACACCTTACTGAACCTAGGGACTGTAGCAGAGGGAATCAACTCTAGTATCCAAAAGATGGAAGACTAGAGGAATCCTTTGGCAACTCAAATTTTTGTAGTATTTTACGAGGTGTTGTCCACAACATTTTTAACTTGACTTCAGCAGGCAGAAATATAAGCTTCTCTTCCCATGCGATATGTCATCTCAAGACATCCATATCATGTTAGCTTTGTTCAAATAATCAAAGGGCAAACTCCGCTGTCTTGCTCTTTTTGCAGCATATGCTCTCAATCAAAGAGAAGCATGCAAGGCAATATCTCTTATCAGCAACATCTTCTCTTGTGTTTCTCAGAGCTGCTCTCCTCCACGTCCCTTTACTTTTACCGTCACGACAACGATCCTTTAGGAAGTTCACTTAATCTATTGCATTTTCCCTCGTGATCCTATTACTACTTCACCACTACATTTAAATTTGGTCAACCATGTGGAATTCTCTTATAGAACCTCATTGAATGTGCACGAAGTGGAACCAAACCTCATTGTCTTTGATCGCGTAATGATGCTGCTTTGTGAGAATTTCGTAGAAAATCTTTGCTGATAAATCATTTCCCTCTCACTGAGCTTATTACAGTCCATAAACGACCCTCTAGCGCTCTTCTGATCTCTTCTCTTGTTAGAATACTCTCAACAATCTCTAATATACGCAGAGGGTGAATGTGCGTTTATTGATACTTTTCTTTTGCGCTCTGAACCTAAAAGGGTACTTCAGCCCAAGCAGTGCTAGTCTAGAGGTATAGATTCTCGCATTTCGTTTCATATCCTATCCGTGCGTAATACAAGGACTCAAATTTGTTACCATCCGGTTATCTGGAAGGCTTTCCTGAAAACAATACAATCTCCATGAAATGAAAATTCATCTTGAATCCGAACTTCACAGGCAACAAACAATAAAGCAATCGACTCAGTTTGACTTCACAATCAACTCATGTTTCACAATTCTATGCATTATCGATGCAAAATTATCAATACCTCAGAAGCCGTAAAATTTTTACAAAATTCTTCCTAAATCTAACACAGTAATATCATTTTACCAATTGGTCTTTCTAAACCCAACTTCAAAAGCAACACAAATTCAAAACACATTCGGGAACACTCGGATCTCGAGAATAGTTTCAGATCTAGAAAGCAACAGAAAAAGATTTTGAGATACCTTTGTGTTCCCAAATCGAAGCAGCCTTTTGAGAGAGAACAGAGAGAATATAATCAAAGCTTTGTGCTTTCTTCATCGCCGGAGATCGTTGGGGCCCCGTCGTGAGAGAGATCGGAGAAATAGTAGAGTCGTGAGAGAGAGAGGTAGAAGAGATTTTCTGTTTTTTTTTAATATAAAATAAAGGTAATAAAGTCTTTTGGCGAAGTAATGATTGTTATTTTTGTCACTTTCAACACCCTGTATTAGTTTTGAGATAAAAACTCAAAATAACCTATTATGGAGAACTAACCTAATTTAAATATTAGATAAAATTTATTGTAAACTTACATAATAAACAAGTGAATAAAAATAAAACAAAATATTTATTTATTTTATTAGTATTTTAATGCTTGTAATGAAAATTCATCCATATATGGTAAAACTGTAAAAATATATTTCATTATTATATTTTTATTTTCATGATTAAACTGTTATATCTGTTGTTAATGTATTTGATATATATTTCTTAAGTATTAGAATATAAATGATCATATGTAAATAAAAATGCTTTACAATGCATTTATAATATTTTAAAATCTACAAATAACTTTTCAAAATAATATATATTTCATATTCCTATAAGTACAAAATATATTTTAAAGAGTATAATATCACTTTTAGAAATTATTGCATTACGGATTTTTTTATAATATTACTCTTTAAAATTTATTATATGATGTTATGATTATTGAAATTTAAATATGATCAGTTTATTATAGATATTCAATTGAAGAAACAAATTAGACATTTTAATAACTTTTATCATCATCAAAAATAAAAGTTAGAGAAATATGTATACTTTTTGATATAAACGTGTAAAACTATATTTACGTTTATTACTAAATTTAAGGATAAACCTAATTAATTTTCTAAATTACTAAATATATTTAAAAGTTTTTAATAAAATGATAAAATTGAATGATTAGCATTCAATTCATTAGGTTTAATAATATTTATATAGGTTAAATAATTTTAACTAAATCAACAAAATAAAATATTATTAAATTTTATCTTTAAAAGAAAATAAAATTGTATAAAAATTATTTACTACTAAAAATAATTCTTTTTATTAAATTAAAAATAAATAAATACAATCAAATGAGAAAATTAAGCTAAATAAAAAATACAAATGGTGACGTTATTTCATAAAATTAATGAATTTAAAATTAAATGCAATGAAAATATAGTTAAAAAATAAAATATTTATAAAAATTATTATTTTTGTGCATGGTGTAAGAAACTATCTAATAAAAAATAAGTTGAAAGTTTTTATCAAAAAGAAATCACTGCAATTTCCTTACATAAACACACTATAAATAGTTTATAAACCTATACGATGTTAATGCTTATTCTAGAAGGCAAAACATATGTTCTATGAGAAAGAGAAGAAAAAGGGAATCAAGTAAGTAGAATGCTGGAGTTGTAGGTGGCACCGGCGGTCCAATCAGCTGGAAGAGCGTTTGGCGATTGGACCAAATTGGTCCCGGCGGTTCCGTTGACTAAAAGCCTCAAAGTGAGACTGCCTCTCGGTGGATTTTGCAAATCGTGAACCGCTCCAAAAGCGCTTCTCATACGTTGCCACTCTTTGCAATCCCCCTGAATCATAATATCAATGTTCAAATTCATTCACAAGACATCAAAACCTTTTTGCTTAGACCAATATTTTGAAAAAAAATATAAGCGTTGCATAATACATTGGGTTAAAGTTCATAATACAAAAAAAAGGTTCAGAATACAATATAACCAAATAAATCATCTAACATTTACATTATTCATAGATATTCATTTAGTGAGCCAAAAAATCTAGGTTTGAACTACTTATAGACTAATAAATTCTTAAGATTCTAGTAGGGAAATGAAATATGTCATATACTGGATTCTCAAAACACATTTTGCTTGCAACTTTTGTTTTTGAGAAATATATTTTTGAACGTTCCAGAATACATTGATTGGGTTAAAGTTCTGAATACATTAGTAATAAAAAAAAGTGTATTGCTTAAGATTTTTAATAGATTTTCATTTAGTAAGCCAGAAATTCTAGGTTTAAATTACTCAGACTAATCTATTTCTATAGTTTCTACCATCAAAATGAAACATGTCATATCGATAAACTACTCTGACCCTAAAAACCATATATTATTTGTTATAATCTTTTATCAATTTACCTGACAAACTTCAACAGCAAGGATGTCGTTGACACCACCAACGTACAAGATAAGGAAAGCAAGATAATGAGGATTGCTTTTCTCGTTGACCCTATACACCAGATTGTGCCCTGCTGCGTACCGGCAAGGGACCCTCTGGTACTCAACGTCGACCACACCGAAAGAACTCAGCTGACCTTCTTTCCCTGGTCGTGCCATACGTCCGTACGCCGCAGGGCTCAGGATGAAGTCCGTACGGTCTCCTTCTCCGTAGTCCGTAGCCACCACGTGTACTCCATCGTTGCAGTGTTTTGGTACTTTGCACCTCACCATTTAATTATGAACGATATTAGTTTTGTTGTGTTTTTTTCTAAAATAATATATTATATAATCAATGCAAGATCGGAAATTAGGTTTTGATTGCAAGTTGACTCGAACAAAATCAACCAAACTAAAAGTTTCTTAAACTAGCTTCGTTCGATCCATCATCCTGACATGTTCCTTTAGTGGATAAAGTATTGATTGCCATTTTCAACAACGAAAAGGTAAGATTCACTTTGTTGTTACAGATGCTGAGATTTCCTATGTCATTTCTAGAATATATGGTTCTCAGTGAAGTTGTCTAAACTTGTAATCTTAACTGACAGTGAAGCGCCAAACGACTAAATGAAGGAGGGGAGAAGGACACTAACCATAGGAAAGTGTCGGAGACCACACAACGCTAAACACTAATCGGGAAGATTCCAACGACATGGACAGAAAAGCCAGCCAAACAACACTACCAAAAGCAAATCAAATTACTTACAACCGGAACTAGGATGTGAGCTTGACTCAAATGTAATATTGTCACCACTAAAACTAAAGTCGCTGCACAATTTTCCATCTTCGTGAAACAAAGAAACGGAAGCATGTGACTTGAAACCGCCAACCACTAGTGTCGTTGGGGTAAGCAAAAATGGAAAACTCAAGAGTCTAACTTTCGAAAAAGAAAGTTATCACCAATTCAAGAAGGTCCCGAGCGGTAACAGGAAAGGGGATCCGATATGAAGGGGATTTATGTAGCCGCCACCAAAGGCCATAGATGACCACGCGATGGAAACCCCCCCCCCCTCTCACTAGCGCTCATGCGCCGAAAGCAAAGTCTGGTACCAACTCCTCTTGCATACCAAACACTCGATGCGACTCCGAGAAAAAACCCATTGTAGCTCACATGGCCTAACGAAAGAAAGATGGACAGCACGACACCGTGAGGGCCGAGAGTCCAGACCTTTGAAGTCAAACACCATCTTCAAGGGAACTGCAGAGTGCCCACATAAAACAAACCGGAGAGATGCTCCATCAAACCCTAAACCCGGGCACCAAGAACACGATCCAAATCGAGAGAGAGAGAGTTGAAAATTGATCTGAGTTCTGAGCCTTAAGAGTCGACTCACACCAAAAAATCTACGCAGCATTTTCGAGCTGAAACTCGCGAGTATGCATAACCACCAACAAGAAGAAGGGGAGCATAGAACAAGGAGAAACGAAAATAAAAGAAGAGAGCTGAAAAGAAAACTGTAACATCATGATTTCTGGTATATGCAAAAAAAAACTTAAGAGAATTGATTTAACTACTCATGTTACCAAATTGCGCTTACTATTTCGGGTACACATCCATTTAGAACTCCAGAGTTAAGCATGATTGAGCTAGAGTAGTAGACGGATGGTAACCTATTGGAAACTGATACGTTAACATGCGAGTGAGGTCAAAGCACAAGAAAAGATCATGTGGTGATTGATTGGTCAATAAACAAGACTATTGAGCTTGAAAAATTAACGCACCACCAGTCACACTGAATGGGGCCCACGCGACGAGAGAGCGGGCGTGAGAGGCCCATTAGCCGAGGGAGACCCATTAGTCGTGGGCGATTGGGACATTATAAGTGATATCAGAGCTGATTAGCCATCTTGATTCTGACCCGAGAGGCGTCTTAAGACATATTGTGGTACTCAACATGGACGTTGCACTCTGTGAGTGAGAGTGAATTGTAACATCATGATTTCTAGTATGTGGAAATGTTTTAGAGAATTGATTTGACTACTTTCGTCACCAAAGTGCGTTTAACTTTTCGGACAAACATTCGTTTAGAACTTCAGAGTTAAGCGTGTTTGCGTTGGAGTGTTAGGGGATCTATTTGAAAGTGACTCATGATATTGTTCAAATGAAGCTAAAACACGGAAAAGAGTCATGTGGTGATTTTATGGTCAGTAAACAAGATTGATGAGCATTCGAAAAATTAACTCACCACCCATCACTCAAAATGGGATCCATGAACCGAGAGAATAGGTATAGGAGACATGTTAACCGTGGGCGATTTACGGAAACCCTCCAGCGTTGAAATGCGCTCATGCGCCGGTTGGTCGCCTTAGGTAAAGCACTGTATAACATAAGGTTATTGATGAAATATAATATTAGATGTTATATATAAAAACCTGGTAGCAAGCACCACAGCCAGTTCCTTTTTTCCATAGTCCCGATGAGACAGCACTCACTTCACCATTATTGATATCTCTTCCATATTCTCCATACCCACATGCTCCTTCTGCATGCATAATCATGCATAATCAGTAATTAATTATAGTTATCAAAAAAAAAAAAATCAGTAATTATTCATATTCTCAACAACAAATAATTTTATCAGCGGATAATTATTGAAATAATCTAAATACTAAATGTAATGGCATGTTCAAATCAAATAGACGTAGACTTTATTGGAATCATTTTTCATATATGCATCAACTGTTGGGATAAAAAAATATACGTAAATAATATGTGGGCAAATCTCTTAAATAACACCTTTTAAATTTTTTGTCACAAAAATAACATTCAAGAACAAAAATGATCAAACTAGACCTTTTTATTCGTTAAAAATTAATATTTTTTATTTATTTTTTCAATTTTAAACCTCACCCCCCAAAACTCCACTCCACAACTTTAAACTCTAAGTCTAGATTAGTTAACCCAAGGGGTATAAACGTATATTTACACTCTTTAATAAATATTATTTTTGTCATTTTTTTCTTTAAAGTTATTTTTGTGACAAAAACTTTTTTAGGTTTATCTTAGGATATTTCTCATAATTATATAATAGAAAAATATATTAATTGAGTTGCTCCTTTTATAAGTGTAGCTTTACCAATCATGCTTAAAATACTAAAGGACATGAAATAACTAATTAAGGTATACAAAACATATATGAGAATATGATTCAGATGCATACCGGGGTTTCCTTTGCCATCGGGGCTGCCATAATGAGTAGCTCTAGAGCTAACAAAGTTTTCAGGTAAAGGCAAAACTTGGTGATGAGATTTCTTCGTTTTGAAAACGAAAAACCAAAGAAGAGGCACAAGGACAATGACTATATCAACCAGAACAAGCAGAACAAGAAGCATAACGTGAGATCTCTTCATAATGATATCTGTAAATATTATACGACTAATTCAACAAGTGATTTGGTTAAATTGATTAGTGGTACAAATGATATCTTGAGATAGAGAAGAAGTTTAAATATGTTTTTTTTTTTGTAAATAGGGTATTAGTAGTCGAAGGTAGATTGTTTATTATAACTATAATAATATAAGAACAAAAAAAGAAATTATAAGAACATCTTTATTGATCTCATTGACAAAATTCTTTTAATTTTATTATAAATTAAGTTGAAAATTAGTCTAAATTTGTCAACTCTATAAGATTCTCACTATGTATTTCATTTTTCTAGTTTTTATGATTTATTTCAGTGTAATTTAGTTTAGGAAAAAACATTAGTGAGTATCTCACAATTATAATATTATTTTTATAATTTTATTAATATAATTTAGTTTAGGATTTTTTTAATAAATTATCTTAAATTAAAAAAATAACTTCATAATAATAAAGATATTTATATTACATATTAGATATACGAAATTACATTTAAATATACTTAAATATGTTTTAATAACATAAAAACTATAAAATATTTTTTGAGTTTTGATATATTTAACTTATTGAATAATGATTTAATCAACTAAGTAGAATGATATATGTGTCTTTTGTAAGAGATTATCATAGCATTTCATCTGAAAACCTGCTTTCATATAACTTGTAAAAAAATATGTTTTCATTTATTTTGTTACTTTAGTCTTAGATAACTGCTCTAAGCATGTAAATGGAGCATTGTTATTGTGTTTTCTTTCCGCCGTTAAATATTGTGTAGCTTGACGAAGAAGGAAGTTCATGCGCAGTGGCGTGCCTAGGTTAAATGAGGCCTAAGGCAAATTTTTTTTAAAAAAAAATTGTATAAGGGAAGATTTGAACCAGGGACCCTTGGTCACACACCAATTTCAATCTACCACTACAGTAAAATAACATTTTCAAATTTGGGGCCCCAAAAATTTTATATTTATCTAGGGGCCTGAGGCAAAAGCCTTTTTCAATACATGGTAGGCACGGCTCTGTTCATGCGGTGTCTTAAGATGATCATCTCTTACGTTTGTGTCGAATTTCAGTAGTAAGTCTGTCGGATAGGGTATAAAACAATTTCTAATCCAGTTTTATATTTTCCATCAAAAATAGAAATACTTATTGCAAAGAGGAGTTTTGCTGCAATGTACACATTCATAGTTAATTCGTCTTATACAAAAAAAATGTATACATTTATAATAGATAAATGTTATTTCTAAATGAAAATATAGACTAATGGTATTTTTGCTTTTATAGGAAATTTACATTTTTATATTTAACTATTTTATATTGTAAATGTATACAATAGAGTAATATTTCTCTATTTTTGAAAAATACAATAAAAGGGTGGAGATGCTTTAAGACAATTTAGAAAAGCCTAGTAAACTTGACATGGCAGTGAAATATCCGAGATACTTAACTTGACATAAGGTAAACTTGTCAACAATATGAACATCTTTTATATAACAGATCACAAGCCATCTAATCAATCAAATTTTGACATATATATTATTACAAAATTATATTTAAAAAAAATTAAAAAAAATTTAAATAAGACAAAAAATAAATATGTTGTTAAGACTTAACTACCAAAATATGTGTGAATATGAAATATACTTATTTTAAGTAATTTTTCATATACTTATTTTAAGTAATTACAAAACCAAAAAACTCTTAACGGTTCTCCTTTCACACACCTCCACTACACGATCACCAATCACCACTCCACTCCATTTTCACCAGAAATCTCTGGAAAACTACCTTTACTCTATCATTTATATTTGTGAAATATTTTCTCCTACCTTTATAAGCATAATGATTCGTGTGCAAAGTAGAAAAAGAACATTTTCTCTCTTACTCAAATCCACAAATCCAATGTCGGCATGCAAGGTTTCTATCTGAGGTAAACTGACATTTTGTAACTAATAACATCACATTCTCTTAATTTGTTCTTGCTCAGTTTCTCTTGATCTCAATCTTTTTTTTACTACTTCCACTACAACCTCTGTACATTAAACATCGCTCGCTCACATGCAAAGTTTCTCTTCGAAGAACTCAGGGTTGTATCTCATTTGTCTTAATCTAAAAATCTAAGATAAAAGAGAGGAAACAGAATATATCAAGATACACACCTGCATCCAACAAAAAAAAGAACTAAAGAGGTAATAGTCCCAAAATCAAGCTCGGCTTAAACCAGAACAAAGCATTATTAGACCCTACAATCAAGCAAATATATTAAGATAAAGATATATACTACTAGGATAATGACTTAACATATTTGTATTTATCTACTTTCCATATTCCCTTAGGATTAGGATCTATTCTTGTATATATACTCTTCTAAGAACGTGAATAAGATTCAGACTTTACATTCATGACATGGTATCAAAGCTAAACAAATACTAAAAACGTTTTGATATCTTGCTTCCGCACATTCTATTACGATTTTTTTTTCTACTCCTATACATAACCCTTTGTCATGGCTGAAACTACCTCTACTACTACTTCTTCATCACCTACATCTATGGAGTCCACGCCTCTCAACGCTACGGTCTCTTTATATTCTCATAATTTACTTCATCCATCGGATAACCCTGGTGCTTTGATCACACAAGTTCTTCTACGCGGAGATAACTACTCCGAATGGGCCACCGAGTTTTGGAATTCTCTCCAAGCTAAACAAAAGATTGGTTTCATTGATGGAACTATCATTAAACCTACATCAAATCCAGATCTTTCTCGATGGACTGCTACTAATTCTATGATTGTCGGATGGATCAGAACATCAATTGATCCAATCGTCCGTTCTACTGTCTCTCACGTTCCCGACGCTTTCAAGTTATGGGAGTCTCTTCAATGTCGCTTCGCTGTTAAGAATAGTGTTCGTAAACACATGTTAGTTGACGAGATCACAAACTGCAGGCAAGAGGGACAATCGGTTCTTGACTATTATGGTCGTCTTTCCAAATTATGGGAAGAACTACAAAACTTTACTACATCTACTATCTGTTCGTGCTCTGCTGCTACTGCTATTGAGAAAGAACGAGAAGACGCGCGTATCCACAAGTTTCTCTTTGGTCTCGATGAGACTCGGTTCGCATCTATACGATCGCAGATTATCGATGAAAAACCGTTACCGGATCTCAATACAGTCTACTCACGTGTCATCTGAGCCGAACAACACTTACTTACTATGTGAGCAAAAGAAGTCAAAAGTGCGCTATTGGTTTCTCTGCTCAGACGGAACTACTTCTAATTCTCTTCAGCTTGCTGCAGCGACTACTCAACAACGCAGCCGTGATCCAAATAGGTTTTGTTCTCACTGTAATCGCAAAGGACATGAAGCTATTAAGTGTTTTCTTCTTCACGGATTTCCGGACTGGTAACTTGAACAGCAACAACAACAACGCTCTTCGAGCTCGAGCCAGCGTGGTGGTCGTGGAGGTCGTGGAACTCGCGGATGTGGTCAATCTAATCTTTCTCGTACAGCTCCGCTAAGTACTAGTGAATCTACTGCTTCTACTGATCAAATAGCGGTTCTCATCAATCTTCTTCAGAATCAACAATCAAAGTTGACTACGGAACGTCAGTCGGGTAAAACAAAATTAAACGATGTTATTATTGATACAGGCGCTTCGCATCACATGACAGGCGATCTAACTCTTCTACAACATATAAAAGAGATCATTCCATCGTCTGTTACTTTTCCGAATGGACAAAACTCCCGAGCAACGAAAACGGGGACTCTATACCTCAATGCCGATTATTTTCTTTATGATGTTATATATGTTCCAGATTTCAATTGCACATTGATTTCTGTTTCTAAACTACTCAAGCAAACAAGATGCATTGCTATATTTACTGATACTCTTTGTGTTTTACAGGATCGTTTTACGAAGACCCTGATTGGAGCTGGTGAAGAACGAGAGGGGGTCTACTATTTCACGGGTGTCAAGGTTGCGAAGGTTCATAGGACTGAAAAACAGACGTCTCCATCTTCTGTTCTCTGGCATCGTCATCTTGGTCATCCATCTTACAAACTCTTGTCATCCTTACCTGTTTTCAGCATTTTTCTGTTTATTTTGATCACACGTCTTCGTGTGAGATTTGCTTTCAAGCTAAACAATCCCGAGGGAATTTTAATGTTAGCTCAAATAAAGCTACACAGGCTTTTGAGTTAATTCACTGCGATGTTTGGGGTCCATATCTTACTCCTTCCTCTTGTGGTGCTCTTTACTTTCTAACCATAGTCGATGATTTCACAAGAGTAGTTTGGACTTTCCCGATGCTGGAAAAATCTGAGGTTAAGATACTACTACAAAACTTCTTGGCTATGAGTGAATGACAATTTAGTAAACGAGTCAAAATAGTACAATCCGATAACGGTACTGAATTCATGACTCTTGCTCATTACTTCCAGTCAAATGGCATCATACACCAAACGTCTTGTGTGGACACACCGCAACAAAACGGTCGTGTTGAGCGTAAACATCGCTATATACTTAACATTGCCAGTGCTTGTCTCTTTCAAGCCCGCTTACTTGTAACCTTTTGGGGAGAAAGCATACTCACCGCAGCTCACATCATTAATCGTACGCCAACACCTCTCCTTCAGGGCAAAACACCGTATGAGATGTTACATGGTTCACCGCCGAATTTTGATCTTCTCAGGGTATTTGGATGTTTATGTTATGCCCAACGTCGCCCTCGCAACAAAGATAAGTTCTCTGAGAGAAGCCGCAGATGCTTATTTGTCGGCTATCCACATGGCAAGAAGGCGTGGAGTGTATACGACATTGAAAACTATGAGTTCTTCATTTCACGTGATGTTATATATCGAGAAGATCAGTTTCCTGGCATTCCAAATACAGTTTCTGTTTCGCCGGTTGTGTCTCAGTCTGTTCTTGATAAGGGTTTTTAATCCTTAGAGCAAATCAATGTAGTATAGAAAGGATGTCAATCCAATCCTAAGTGAGTGTGAGACAGAGAGAATACAGGTTGTGCTTAATCTAAATGCAATTCAATAAGATTTGTAGTAGCAAGAAACAATGTGAAATAATCGAGTTTTAACACAAATATAACAAAGAAGAACCAATGGGTATTTAGGCAATCGATTTCAGGGTGGTAGTTCTAAATCAAGGTGTCTAACTTCAAATAAACATAACTTTCTATAGGCCTAGATCTCATTCAATATAGGTTAATCCACTTTCGATGGTAGAAACCCTTATGCAATTATGAACTAAACATCAACTTCCGTTCGTTTTGTTCACTCAAACATACATTAAGATTTAGTCTACTAGCCATCTAGCAATCTAAACATCAACTTCCGTTCGTTTTGTTCACTAGAGCAATACTAAGTTATTTCAAGCATTATGCAAACACTTTCGATGTCCTACAAACACTTAGCATCTAGATTAAAATGGCCAAAATCAATCTAGCATTAAGAACACTTAGTAAGCATAGAAATTTAAGCATTTTACCATTAGAACATCTTAACTCTTTTCTAACCACCCATTAATCTACCTAACCCATTGATCCTAAGGATGACTACTCACTAATCATCTTGTTTACACTTAATCCCATGATGGATAGAAGCATAATCAAGATGATATGATATATGAAAACAAGAATCAGAATGTAGATGAAGAGAATAGCTAAAGAAAACAAGACTTTATAACATAAACTTTAAGAACACTTAAGAATAATAAGAACAATTATAAGAACTCAAAATAGAATGCAAAACAAGACTTAGAATGAAAGTGATAGACTCTATTAGACAAAAGAAGACTGAGAAGGAGATGGTGTGTTTTGCCATGGGGTTTGGGGCTCTATTTATAGGTGAAGAACAACCCATCCCCCATGTTACAAAGTTAAGATCTAGATCTAAAATAAAACACACTCATTGATGTTTCTTCCACTTTATCCCATTTGCACACACCTTTTGACCCTTCACAAGGCAAATGTATACTTGGCTCTTCAGAAAAGGTAGAGAAAGTTAGGCCACTTGATCCACCAAACTCGTCCAGCACATGAAAAAGTGACACAGGCTGTCCCGATCGATCGATCCATTTTTTTCATATAAATGGATCGATCGATCCATGTCCAAATCGATCGATCTGGATTTCGGATCGATCGATCACTTTTCTCGTTTCTCACGGCTTTCTTGGATCGATCGATCCAGTTTTCCATCAAAAACGGATCGATCGATCCGAGTCTCTTTTTGCTCCTTTTGTGTTCTAATCATCTCCAAAACTCCAAATAGCTCATCCAACACCTACAAGATGCAAATGAACATGTAATAGACTCTAAATGCAAATAAATGTAAGATTAATGCATGAATATATATGAAATACAAAGCTAAAACTATGCAAAATCACAACACATCATATTATCTTCTATTTTTAGTGTTTTCAGAAGGCCGCCCATTGGTGCAACGAGTAAGGAGATCACTCTTGAAGCAGTCTGTGATATGGTCATCCATCTGAAGCTACTGAGACTAGTTATCTGCAAGAATTGAGAATGTCGGGGCTTCCAGGAGAATATTTGGAGTTCAAGCGGCTTATGAGGCCCATTGTTATACCTAGTGAGGCTACAACTTTGATGCCTCCTCCACCTCCCTCTAATGCTTCCCTCCACACCCTCAAGTTTCTAGGGTTCCCTCCCGGAATCTATGGCAAAGAACTGCCTGCAGAAGCTTGTTATCCATTTTTCGCGTAAACGAGATCAGAGTTCTTCTTGTGCATGTTGTTTCTTCGAGGGATTGATGGAGATCTTCAAGTTTTCCTACTTCGTAGAGAACGTTGGCAGAGCTCGGAGATCAATTCCAGAAATGTTATGCTCCTGGATCCGGAAGCTGGGAACTTGTTTCTTAAAAGAGCCTAGGGCAAACGAGCGCTCCCGGGTTCCTCCATCGTCTTCTACTTTGAGGGGTGAGTATGCCATTTCTTTTGAGTTTCCGGGAAACACTCCTCTTCGATATGATGGGAAATCTTGCGTTCGCCTTCCCTGTAATATTCACTTGGAAAGCGATCTTAACTTCCTAGAGGAAATTTTCTTCAACAGAAATGTCTATGATGATGTGTGATGTGCCAACAACGACGTAATCAGTCTCATAGTTTTCTTTATTCTAAGTGATTATTTCATTGCGCTTTAGGTACATGACTTCCTCTTTGGAAGATTATGGGTTGGGTCAATCGCACCATTCGTTTTACGAATACATGGTTCACTAAGCTCGAGGGAAGACACTGCAGCTGAGAAGGACGCCTATGTTATCTCGACACGTTGAAGGCGGAGCGGAATAAGAACCACGATGTGTTTACTCACAATTTTTCTGGCAAATTCAAGAAACCTGGAGGGCAAGATGAAGACCAGAGATGAGAAGATCAAATAGCTTGAAGCTTTGGAATATTGTCTTCGAGCTTATATCGAGGGTGTGGAGCAAGTCATGGATAAGGCTAAGGTCACCGCCAAGAAGCGTGAGGCATCTCTCGTAAAGGATTTGGTAGACATTCGAAGGGAGTGTGCATCAGCTCGACAATTGTTTTTAACTTAAGCTGAGAGCACATGAGGAAGAGCTCCAAAGCCTCAATGCCATCGAGGGAAAAGGAGATCTGAAAGTTCGAAAGAGGACTCCTCGATCTCTGGCGGATAAATACAGGCCGCATTTTGATAAGATTGTGTGACCTCTGGCGGATAAATTCAGGCCGCATTTTTGATAAGATTGTGCGAGTTCTGGCCGACGATAAGAGCCTTCAAGAGAACGTTTTGTTGATGTCCTGAGCGTCTAGGTCGGACTGGTATGATCTATGAGTTGACACAGCAGGGGATTATGGGTCTAGAGGAGGAAAGAGAGACATGGTCTCAGTCTCTCAAAGACTTTCAGGCAGAGAACAAAGAGATGGAGATCATCCAACTAGATCCAGAGAGGGATCTAAGGTTACCTTGTTTCGGACGGCTCCAGCTGTAATAGCCTCCCTCTACTGCCAATTCTTGAGCTGCATCATGTTGGTGACAAGGATATCGGAACCTACACCGGCCAGGTTGGGAACCATGGTACAGTTCAGGGATGATTGAGTTTGAGGATCCACCTGCTGGCCAAGAGATGACTGATGCAGCGACATATGAGAAGCTTTTGGTTATAGATCAGTTCAACTCGAACCTCTCCACTATCTCCGCCTCAGATGAATAAGCTCCTGCAACATTCGAGAGACACAAGAATAGGCATTGCACCCTTTTAATTTTGTTATTTTCTCTTGAGTATTTTGAAGTGTTCATGAGGGGTTTTAATCGTTAAATATGCATGACAAGGCTTTTATCCAATGACTTTGTTTCCTTAGGCCAATTTCTCCTTCGCTTTTTATTTTTTATTGTTTCTGAAACGTTGAGTTTGAGATAGTATTTCCAAGACTTTTGTTAAGTTGTATAAATAACATCGGATGCAGGAAGGCCTGACTTATTTATGGGTTAGAACTAGGTTCAAAAGTAGTTTGGATTATCTTGTATAATAATTTGGTTTAGGTTCAAGAAATTGCTTACCATGTAACCCACTTGAGTGTTTTTAGGATGTTTGGTAGTTTAATTATTTCTCAAGTATTTGCAGGAGATACCGCTTTTCTGTACAAATACGTGTAATTAAGATCACATGGCATGATGAGTGAGCCTCAAAATACGCTCCTCATGACGAGGATGTCTTTCATTTATACGCCCCACCTATGGGAGATGCGTTAATAGCATCGGTACTTCCGTGGTCAAGGCAATAATGTAAAAGCAGGCTAAAGAGCTCTAAGCCAAAGGCTTCTAAAATAGGAAGAGCTGGGCAGCTGATGGAGCATTGAAGCTCATTAGACATATAGAGCTAGAGCTCAATGTACGTGAGGCATAAGAGCTCCAAGCTTTAGGGAGCTGCGAGAATTAGTAAAGGTTATGAACTGCGTGTCTAGGGAGTTTGTTCAGTGCATTCGCCTTACAGTACAATGTAATAAAAAAAATCAGAAAATAAATGACATTTAAAATCGTATGGTTGAAACATTCACAAAGTAATCAGAAAAATAAATGTCGCTCTTATGAAATCTAAATTGTATAATCCTTTATATTATATTGTGCAGTGAAACCATATTCCAAGCAATCCAACATGTTTTTGTTCAGGCATATACTTTAGTGAAAGAATTCTGCTCTGCATAGCTTTATCAATGATTATGTGCATATGATATGTCGTCATCCAGACGCGTGAATGGCGCCTAGCATTCCGTTATCTCCAAAGGTAGTATACAGATACTTGAAAGAACATTTAGCGAGAACAGAGTTTCAGCCTTAGCTCAATGCGCCTGAAAATGATCCACAGCCAATACCAGTCCGCGATTAATTCCATTTTCCCATAAGCCTTCAAAGCCAAAACCTTCCAAACTGTATAAGAATAGATACATGCGAAGAAAAGGTGGCCTCTCGTTCTTCATCCCTTACTCCTCACAACCCCATAACCATGAATTACTCCACATCGCCTCATCCTATCACCCAGTAGTTAACCTGATTTTTACAGCAAGCCAAGTGATAAAAAGCGAGGAACTCCCTGTGCAAACCATACTACTTATTCCACTCTACTTTGTTACTCTGGATTTGGTCCCAAATATTAGAAGAGTAAAACTTTCTTGATAATATCCAGCCTCATGCTTCCAGGGGGAAATGTCACTACCCAGATTGGGTTAAAGAGAAACCACACTAAAAATGCTGTCAATACAAGGGCACGAAACCTTTGACTCCGCTTTCCTTTTGATACACCATTCATCCTGGTTCACTACAGCACTCATACTGGAATCTCTGGCCAAACCAAGGTAAGTATTTCTAACAGCTTTGTTATATCTATTAAACGAACCTCTTCCATCCAACTATCAAAGAAAAATATGTAGTTTTATCATATCGAACATCAAACCTGATAAAGTTATTAAGAAAGAGCCCGCATGTTAAGAATTTTTTTCCTTGTCCAAGAACCATTGGACTCATCCCAAAACGATTTAGACCTCAAAAGATAGTGCTTTGTCCAACATACCCAAATATATGATAGTTGCGTGAATAATCGCCAAAAAGTCTTAAGAAAAATACCTTAGTAGAGTCGCAAAGCTTCCTCACACCTAACCCCTCTTCCTTTGGAAAACAGAGATCATACCAACTCACCTTCGCCTTATGATTTTAGGTGGGTATTCTTGACCAGAGAAAGGCACTACTTTCTGTTGTTTCAAGACACTTTGCAAGTAAAAATGAAAAAGGAGCTACAGAAAAGTTCATTATACCGGAGACTACAGTCTTGATCAGTTGTAGTTACCAGAAAGTTAAGCTTTTGTGTGACCAACATAGCATTCAACTTCGTATCTTGTATATCAGTGGCTCATAGTAGTATTGGCAATTGGGCTGGCCAGTCCCGCCCAGGCCCGCCCCGCCACGGGATCACCTTCAGTCCGGCCTCTGCAGGCCAGACCACGCGGGTCGCGGTCCCGAGAAGTGGTGCCCAATCCCGACCTGCGACTTGCACAAGCCTTAGGCAGGTCGGCCTGCGGGACATGCATATGTAGTGTACGTATGTTTAAAGTTTAAACCCTTTCAACATATGAATTCTCTAGAATGGCTAATTCCTTTAAAATCAAGTCCAAAACATCGAAGGCAATCAACATAGACAGCTGATGTGCATATGTACGTATGTTTAAACCCTTTCAAATCTTGTGTTTAATAACTTGTAAGTTCTTGCTAATGATATAACTAGGTTATAATGCTTGAAGTGTTTTGATTTGGAGTGTTTTGAGTATAGAGCTAGAAGTGTTTTAAAGAAACAATTGCAAAACCAAGTAATCAAATGCTAATGTAAATGAAAAATAAGCAAATCCAGCAATGTGGCCTCATTTAAAAACTTATCGGGAAAACCCATTGGGACAAGACCCGAGAAGAAAAAAAGAGCGCACACGAAATCCATAATATAAATAAAATCAAAACACCAAATAAAAATAAAATAAAATTTCTTCTTCAACTTCATCATTGACAATGGATTCGATCGATGGTATTGTCTCTTCTTTAACATCCATTTCATTTTTTGAAAATATAAAAAAATTGAAATTTATTAGGTTTAAGTAACATAGTACCCTAAATATATGATTATGTGATTAATTTACCTTGCTCATAAGCTTCAAATCGTTTTAGCCAATTCCTACTAGATATCAGAGCTTGCACATTTTTTGGAAGTAGACTTGTATTTGTTCAGAACTCGCGAACCGATGCTAAAAGAGGATTCTGAAGCCACCGTTGTGATTGGAATGCTAAATAGATCACAAGCCATTGCTGGAAAATCGCCATACCTATGAGTATTATCTTTCCACCACTGTATAATATCCAAGCTTTCAAAGCTATCCATATCTAGCGCAGGTTCATCAAGATAAGCTATCTAATTTTGCGAAACGCAAAAAATCATGTGGTGTTTTCTTTAAAAAAAAATAAAAGCGATTTATAAGTTTTAAAACTAATTTAAAAACAAATAGAGAATGAGACTTACATCATAGTTCTCAAAAGTTCCTTTCCGTCCTCCACGAACATTTTGTTGATCTATCTCACGAGGCTCTGTAGATCGTGAGGTTGACTTTGATTTTTTGTTGTATGATTCAAACAAAGTTTCCAGATTTAAACGCAAGTTCTTCATTTTTGCATCACGTGTACTCATATCAAGCCTACCTAAACAATATTATGCAACTGAAAGCTTCATGCGTGGATCAAAGACAGCTGTCATTTCAAAAAGATCACTAACTTCTTCCCAATACTTGTCGAATTTCTCTTTCATCGGTATCACCATGTGTCGAACAATCCATCATCGCTTTCCTCATTTAATTGGAGCCAATTATGGATCTTCCATACCTGATAGAAATACAAGTTCGATGTTGGGTATTTTGAACCTGACATCAAACTAGTAATCTTAGCAAAAAACTCCAACAACACATATATTCACAGCTCTGTCCCATTCCTCAGTTGTAGACAAAAACTTATAGTTTCTCCTATCATAAATCGCCAACTTAACAAACTCTTCACGGTGTGGAAGGGCTCTTTCAAGCATATAAAATGTTGAATTCCATCTTGTCTGCACATCCATTATCAAACCGGCATTCCCTTTTATCAAGCCAACAGCATCGACACATTTTCCAAACATCATCTCACGCGTCTCTGATGCTGTCACATACTTAATACTCTCTCTAACTTTGTGCAAAGAGTATTTAATAACCTTTAAGCCATCTTGCACAATGAGGTTAAGTATATGGGTCGCACATCTAACAAGGAAAAATGCACCTCCGCAAAACAAATCATTCCCCAAAAGCAGCTGAGATTTCACAATATCTTGCATTGAATCATTACTTGTAGCATTATCTAATGTGAGAGAGAACATTTTTTTCTAGGCCCCACTCTTCCACTGATTTAAGAAGCTTCATTGCAACATTCATACCTGTATGAGGCGGTGGGAGAGCACAGAACGTCAGTATTTTACTGTTCAACTTCCAGTTTCGGTCAATGTAATGTGCTGTCACACACATATAAACCTCATGTTTCAATGATGATCATAAATCCGAAGTGAAGCTTACTCTTCTAGGAAGACTAGCCAATTCCCTCTTCAATGTCTCTCTCATTTTCATAAAACCGATAGACATTTGCTCTAGCTGTGTTACGACAAATGAATTTGACATAAGCATTCAAGTACTTCCAAGTCTCGCTTACATTCTCATACTCATCATAAGAGTAAGGTTAGTCATGCTGAATTTAGTCTTGGTTACCATCTGCCTGAACACAACATGATCATACTTGCCATTTACAAGTTTTGTTTCAGCATCGAGTTTTTTGGTTCGAAGATTCCTTGGTTAAAGTTTGCATTTATCACGATGTCTTCTCAAACCATTTGTTCCGTGCGAGTGGGAGCTCCATGCATACTCATTCTTACAATGATTGCATTTAGCCTTTTCCTCACCATTGGGTTTTCGAATCTTAGAAAAATCAATCCATACGTCAGACCAATGCCTAGCCTCTTTCTCATTATCCATTTCGTCCTCTTCCGATTTACCTTCCAAATCAAGCTGCTCCTCTTGAATCTTATTCTTCTTATGTGGTTTGCTTGACCCGTGATGGACTGCACCGCACGGGACTGTGTTCTTCTTTCCTTGGGCCGGCCTGGAACTCTTTCTGCCCCCATGGATGGTAAACTGAACAGATTTGGATTTGCTTTTACTTGTCTTTGAAGACGATCCAATGTCACCTTCTAGAGTAGACTGTGACATTGGTTTCTTGGAGTTCAAGGCTTGCCCGGTTATAGCTTAGGTCGGTGGAGGACTGATTTCAACATCACTATCTTCATCATCAGCAATTTGAATAAGCCTTCTTTTGGTTCCTTGGTTATTTGTAGCTCCATCAGATGAACCATCAACAGCCTCAGCAGCTGCTGAAAGAGTTCCAAGGAGTTGCTGACTCTCTAAATTCATTTTATTCAATGGCTGAAAGTTTGGATCGAAGCTTGAACTCATATCTTTTGTCTTCTCTTTCCCTCTTCTTCGTTAGAAAGAGATACGTCGTTTTTTTGTTGGTTTAGGTAATATTGTTTTAGGGTTTTCTTTGTATTTTTATGTAATTTTTAATTTTATTAATAATTTCCTGATTTTCCCATTGGTCAGGCGACTCAAGCATTATAAGAAAAGTTTATTATTTAAAGATTCCTAACTAATCCATAATATTAACGATCAAGGAGCAAGCAAACCCATAATCCAACTCCATACCCAAGGTTTCTATGACTCATATCAAACCAACACGATCCAAGAGCAAGCAACAATTATTCAAATCCCTATGCACTCATATCAGACCAAACGATCAAGCTTAGGCAACAATATTCAAATCCTATGACTCCTATCAGACCAAACAATCAATCTTAGGCAGCTATATTCAAATCCTATGACTCCTATTAGACCAAACAATCAAGCTTAGGCAACCATATTCAAATCTTATGAATACTATCAGACCAAACGATCAAGCTTAGGTAACCATATTCAAATCTTATGTCTCATATCTCAAGTCTTACTAAGAGACGTACCTGGTTTTAAGATGGCTCAGTGAGTCACGTGTATTAGAGAGTCCTTCCTTTGCTCATTTAATATATCATAACATGTCATTCCTTTTCTCACAAGTTACTCATCAGATGTCATTAAAATGAAAAGGTTGAATAAGTTAACACTTTATTCACTAAAAAGAAGCAAGAACTTACTTAAGTCCTATGACTCCGATCAGACCTAACGATCAAGAGCAAGCAACATACTCAAGTCCTAACACTTTATTCACTAAACAAAAGCAAGGACTGACAAGTTAAAACCATGATTAATCTTAACAAAGCTATTGTAGTTCACACAAAATTTAGAAAAGAAGCAGCAATGATGAATACAAAATAGGGCAGTGCATAACCATAAACAAGACATTACGAATATAAATGTGACAAAACAGGACAGTACAAAACCATAAACAAGACATTACCAACATAAAACAGGACAGTACAAAACCATAAACAAGACATTACAAAACATGACGGTACAAAACCATAAACAAAAGAGGAAGAAAACGAAAACTAGACCACTTGTTAAACCCAACATTCAAACACGACCAGTGGTTAGTACAATCAACAAACAAAGAGAGAGATATATCGTTATTTGTTGACACTAACCTTCATTAGCTTGGTGATTGCATGCGAAACCGCTTGATGAGAGACAATAAGAGACCAAAGATCTCATTCTTCTTTCCTAAAGCAATTGTCTTTCCCTCAAAAAGAAATGGACAGTGTCAGTAACGAGTTAGACTTAGACTCATCAAATAAGTATGAAATGTTGTCGGAAAAGGGACATGAAAAATCTTACCGAAGTATATGCTTGCTCCATATGTTGTCGGCCAAGGTCAGTTAAAGGGAGCTTGAAACGCCATCACCGGATCTCCAAATGCCGTGACGGTGAAGAAATGGACAGCAGCAAAGATGTACGTCATGACCACATCTTAATGGAGTTCCAGAAGACATAAAGACGTCCAAGAGTTACAAGTTCATTCAAGGGAAAATCCAACTGATCATCTTCAAGTCATAGGCAACCTCGACGTTCCGGAAGCTCAGACACCAGATAGGAATGCGTCATCTACAGTGGTGCATTCATCAGGGGGAGTTACATGTGTTGTACTCTTTTTCCTGTCCTGGCTTCTCTTTTTACCACATTGGGTTTTGGGTTTAACAGGAGAGGTTTTAATGAGGCAACATCCAAAGCATGTAACAATCCCTGAACCAGATGCGTCAACCAAGGGGGAGTGTTAAAGATTATCTAGATGGTTGACGATAATAGTTATCTCATTCCTTGTAGTTATCTCTGTCTTTGAGATAGTGTTTATCTAGATCTATATGACGGTCTACTCCATGTATAAATAGAGAGATATGAATGAGAATAATACACATTCTTCCACAACAGTGAGATATACTACGTTATTTTTATTTTACATTTTGTAGTTCGATTCGTACCAATCCGAAAACTCAGTTGCTGTTTTTAATCAATACGGATTCAACAAGATGAGAAAATAAGCTATGGGTTATCGGAAGGCCTAAAGTTTTATAATAGGTCCTTCTGGGCTTTACCTGGGTCTCCCGTGAGGAAAACAAACCTACACCTTCTGTAAACTGATATTTAAATTTTATAATTTGCGTCTATAGATGACCAAAACAAAATTACGTCTATATATATTTAATATTAACTAAAAAAAAATACTTTATATTAATTTTTTTTTTGTGAAAACGGATTAACTAAAAATGTTTTTTTAAGGATTTTTCAGTATATAGTTTTGGAATGATTGATACTGTACGAACCATACAAGGGCATAAACATATTCATAATGAATTTGTGATTTAAATTAGAGCTACTGACCAACTCCTTGGGGACCTCTTGAATTAATGCTTGTAATTGGCTTCATGCCCCACACATCAAAAGAACACGTAACTGGAAGGTGACGGTGCGAGATAGATCAGGAAAAAGAAAAACTATACACCCCCCTCTCTTTATTTATTGTGACTGAAAAGAGTACTTTAGAAAAAAAAACAAGAATTCAGAATATGATGAGAATGACCAGACATTGTGCTATTATCAAAACGATCATATAATGACTATTAATATTATTATAAAAGACTGTTAATATTAATACGGCTTTTAACTTTTGAAGGCGGAGATTTAGCACTAATGAAATATATCTTAACTATAAATCCAAACCAAAAAGTAGATTGAATACCATTCAAATAGACAAATACCATATGTATAATAACCCGTCCTATGGGATCAAGGCTAACTTCTTAGAGCACCGATCCCAACTCATCATCTGTAAGCCCTAAGCTCTCTCTAGGTAGATTGTTAAAATAATTGGCGTTCTTCGAACCCAACACCTAACCTTTTAACATTTTTTCTATATGACAAGTTTTCACCAATTGATCTGAGTTTAGAGTTTACGAGTGAGGGATTGGAGTCGGTGCTCTGCAGAGCAGCTTCCACTGAGCGG
Organism: Moricandia arvensis; assembly: GCA_905132765.1. NCBI lineage: Eukaryota > Viridiplantae > Streptophyta > Magnoliopsida > Brassicales > Brassicaceae > Moricandia > Moricandia arvensis. The sequence goes on from CAJHQP010000863.1 coordinate 36,598, forward strand.
GTTATTACAATATGGTCTCAGCTATTTTATATATTTATGCACACCTATTACAAATACATACACACGTATATATATATATATATATATATATATATATATACGTGTGTATGTATTTGTATGCGTATCAGTTTCATATTAAGGTGATAAAAGGGAATTAAATCTTAAAAGAGATGGATGAGAGATTCAGAAGATAAGGAGTATTCACTTCCCAAATTTCTGGTCCCATATGTAGTAACTTAATATATATTTTTGTATTTGTTCGTTTCTTGTTGCCATTTTTCATTTTTCCCCACCTTTATCTCCCCCACATCTGCAAGAATCTATCAAGAAAATCCTCATCTTTCACAATTCACACTCACAACCCTATCCGATACATTTAATATGATGCAAAATTCAGTCAGAGGAGAATCTTTGATAAGTCTATATATAGTATGAGCAGTAATATTTCAGAACTAGTTATACCATAAAAACAAGAGTAATGATATTAGTAATCCATTAGTTCCAAAAGTATATAACTTATCACCTGGTGTGAACTTAAAAGAAAAACAGGGTTACTAATCATGGACGTACATATTCAAAATACGTACATATCTAAAAGTATATGTAATTATGTATATCTAGAAGTAGAAGCTTCGGTGAAATAAGGAAAGATACATGCATATGTTATTTTGTATGCTATAAGGAAAGAGACATGGTTACAATGGACTACCCTAGTTAATGATAGAGGCAATAACACTCGGTCATGCTGATGAGCTGTTGACAGAAGAGAAAATGGGGCTACAAATCTCCAACTTGCAAGACAAAAATAAAAGCCAAATCCTTTTTTTTTGAGAAAGAAATAATTACAAAAGCCAAATCTTATATACAAAATCAAAAGGGAAACAATATTTTTTTTTTTGAACTAAGCTTGAATATTCCCCGTAAAGGAAAGCAATTGGCTTCAAACTATTAAATTAAATGTTATCTTCTTCGTTTGATATAAAATATAGCTTTTTAAATACAAAATGCATATATGTATATAGACTATGACTTTGAATGGTAACCAAGGGAACAATGAGGAACACTAAGTTCCTTAGCATTCCTTAAAAAAATTACCATTCATGAGGAATCGTTTTTTTCTTTTCATTCCTTTTTTTCGTAGAGAATTATAGAACAGATTTGTTCCTTGTTAATTTTGATAAAGAATCAGCATTTCTCATCATTCCACAAATTTTATTCCTACTCATTTTTTTCTATTCATTCCTAATGTTTTTATTATGGTTACCAGTTGAATTCTATGTGATACTTTACTATATAACAGTATTAAAACTGATTAATCACATGTAAATTCCGCATCAAATTTTAACCACGTACATAATTACTCTATATTTCATATTAATAGAATCGAGTTAATTATGCGATGAAATCCAAATGAGTCCAAGATCTGTTTATAACGATCACATAAACAAATGCAAATGAATTTTCAGCATACAGTAAAACTTGATCTATAATCTTGACCAATAGATAAGTTCTTAAATCTTAATCACTTAGTTTTGAAAAGTCTACCTACTTAGTTTTTTCGAAACATCTTTTGAGTCTAACAAGAACCAGTTGCCACAACGTCCACATGACATGTCTCTTTGTCTAAGAGCCACACGATACATTGGAGACCATGTTTAACCTAGAACACTATATTTTCATGTACAACGTTAAATTTACACGTTTTGTTCAATGAACTCGATTATTCCAACCCATAATTTACAAATTCCACCTCCTTAGTCTTTTCGAAACATCTTTGAGTCTAACATGTAGAAAGCAATTGCCACAAATTATTCCACATGACATGTTTCTTTGTCTAATAACCCACAATTAAACCGGCAAAGGTATATATATACGTATATTAACAAAACTATATATATCAATAAAGGTATCTAGATATGAATTTTAGATCTTGGCAAATCTTGATTTATTATTATTATTTTATTAAAGTAGAAGGAAACTTTATGATTAAAAATGACAAAGAAAGGTTTATAATACATCCACCAAATTCTATCTAGTCCACAAGAATATTACTCCTCTCACAACAGCCAACACGATCTTATTAAATAGAGAAAGAAAAGAGAGCTTAGAGATTGGCCTAGGTTAAGGGGGCAGCTTACGTCGCTAAATATAAGAATTACATTTTTATCCACAATTCATAAAGATAAAAGAAGGTGAAGAAAGAAAAGTGGTGGGACTGATGATGAGAAACGTAGTGAGTTCGAGCTCTAGCGGCAAAGGTATAGCGGCGGTGGTCGGCGTTGGTCCAAAGCTAGGTCGTTCGGTCGCTCGAAAGTTCGCACATGAAGGCTACACCGTCGCCATTCTCGCCCGTGATCTAGGTTTGAGTCCTCTCACTCTCTATTACTTTTTCTAGTTGTTTTGTATCGATTTCTCTCTACCTATACATACATATACTCACACATAAACTAACAGAGATTCTTTTACAAAAAAAAAAAAACTAGCAGAGATTTAATGTATATGTATGTTCCTTTTTCTAATGCGCCAACGGAATTTTCCATCTCTAATTATTATATTCCAAAGAAGATAAGATATTGCGGCAGTTTTTTCTTTTTAAATGAGTTATTTTAGAAAAAAAAACTTATTAATTAGATTTAAAAAATATATTACGCGGCTAATTTTTGAGGTCAAAGGTGTTTTCTAATATATAGTTTTGAATGTAAAATTTTAAGAAAGATTTATGTTCCTTTTTAACAAGATTTTGAGTTTTACATCTTTACAATGCTATAGGCTTAATGGGTTACCAACCAGGTTATAATTTTTAACAAACGGAAATCTTTTAATTTTAACAAAATTTACTGTGTAGGTTTTGCTCTGAATTACAGAGGTTGGTCACATAATAGAGTAAAGTTCAGTGTAATGATTCTTCTTATACATTAAATAAGAAACACAGCCAAGAAGCTTTAAATTCAGAACAAGTTGACTGAAAACATGTTAGCTGAACTAAGCTTTTTCAGAACAAGTTGACTGAAAACTTCTCTAATTTGAAATATCAGAATACTTGACAAAAGTACTTGAAACAGTTACTTACTGGTTTCTACTAATATTAAGAATATTTTTTGTACATTTAAGCATTAATTAACACTTTCATTCCACTTAATTCCTTCTCTCATTTTCTTACTCTAGCTTTTTACAAGTCACATCAATGTCCTTATATTAATCACAGAATGGTGCATTCATTGTCACTACTCAAAGTGGCCCTGACATTTACGAAGCCACAGAAAAATTCAAATTAATTTTAATAATTTTCTTTGCCAATTTGAAACCCGTATGATTTAGATTTTTATAAATTTTGGGGACCAAAACATGTATCATCTGGCTGTTTCCAAGACCAGTCATGCTAAATAGAAACAGTATTAGCTAAATAGAAACGTGATACTTCAACCCACACTCTCTTGATATGTACGGTCGGCTAAATTGGTGCAGGTAGGTTATCTCGAGTGGCTGAAGAGATAGCGAGAGAAGAGAAAGCGCAAGTGTTTGCCATAAGAATTGATTGTGCAGATCCAAGAAGCGTAAGAGAAGCCTTCGAAGGAGTGTTGTCTTTAGGGTTTGTTGAGGTTTTGGTGTACAATGCTTATCACTCTTCTTCTTCTTACACAAGTCACCATCCCACTTCATTCACCCACATCCCTTTCCAATCTTTCCAAACTTCTCTTTCCGTCTCTGTCTTTGCTGCATTCCTCTGCGCCCAACAGGTATACCTTTGTTCAAACGAAATCCTTATAAAAAATACTGAAATGACCTAGTTTCCTGAATTTATGGCGTTTTTTATGTTAATGTGTTTGGACCCATAATTTATTCACTTATGAACAAAATTTGTTACTATTTTTTTGGCCAACAAAAACGAATTAAAATTGTTACTATTATTGGAGTCATCAGTGTCTATTAGACTTGCAATACTTTGCTTTAAATGAATAGGATCATTTCTGTTGTAACCATTTATTTATTATATAGATTTAATCATTTGTTGCTTTATACTAGTTTTATATTAAAAATTTTGTTTTTATTTTTTCTGTGAGTGATTTCGACATTTTGAAAATTCTGATAGATGTAACAGTTTGTTGATGTAATAGTTTTTTTTCTCTTTAATCGTCAAAGAATTGATGTACTAGTTGCGTATACTTCATTTTAAAATACAATTATATTTTATGTGATTAAGCTATAGTCTGTAGGGTATATGTATAGGTAATATTGAGTGAAAAAATGTGAAAAAAAGAATTGTATGTAAAAGAAATTTCTATTATTGTAAAGTCTTTTAATTCATTTGACTTTATTTGTCTAAATATGTACCAAAAGGTGATTCCCGGGATGATGGAGAAAGGGAAAGGAACTATACTCTTCACTGGTTGCTCAGCGTCATTAAATGGCGTTGCTGGTTTCTCCGAGCTGTGTAATTCTCTTTAGATAGTATCTGCAAAAAAAGAAATATAATTTTAATATGGATTATCCACTAAATAAATGTTTGAAAATGAAACAGGCTGTGGTAAATTTGCGTTGAGGGCACTTTCTCAATGCTTAGCAAGAGAATATCAAGCTTTTGGAATACATGTGGCTCATGTTATCATCGACGGTGTGGTTGGACCTCCAAGGTACCTAGGTTATATGGTCATTAATTAGATATATATATATATATATATATATATTATAAATTATCTACAAAATAAGCATTTGAAGATAAGAAACAAATAGCATCAGTATATAAAAAATCAGGAAAATGTACTTTCAGAGAAACAAACATTCCACCGAGAGGGATGGTCGCAGAGCAATCATGCAACATTGGAGGCAACTATGGAGAAGGAGAAGGCGAAAGCTCAGGAGTGATGGGAATGGATCCTGATGTATTGGCTCAAACATACTGGAGCCTTCATGTTCAAGATCGGAGAGCTTGGACTCAAGAACTCGATATCCGACCATCAAACACAAGGTTCTAGTAGTTAAAACATGAGTTATTTTGATTCTTCGGGTTTTGATTTTATTCAATCTTCTTTTAGTCGCATGGTATGGTATGGTATGGTAAGCATGTGTGATCATTTGGTTTTTTTTTTTTTGAGCAACGTGTGATCATTTGATATGTATGTATAATCTTGCATTTGGATGTACAATATGTTACAAAAGGGGTTGGTTTGCGATTGGTGTGAATGATCTATCAATGTTATATCATAACTTTTGGGTTTTTAGTTTGCTTTAGGGATGATGTTTGCTCTTGTCGGGTAATGTTTGATATTTTCTTGTGGCGTTTAAGCTCAAAAGAGTACAAACGACTCCGTGTTTAAATTTAGGACACAAGAACGGATCCGACATGTCATGTGAATGGACATAATCTGATTGATTACAAATATAATATGGACCCCCTCTAAAGAACCAATCATCATTTAAGTGTTGTCACGTCCAAGAACTTCTTGGGGTCCATTTATTTCACAGAAGAGTAAAAAAAAAGTATTGATCAACAAGACATAGAGAGTTCTTTGACTAGACATATTTAGTCCAACACTAGCACTGTTTCTTGTATTGCCTGAAGGAGCAAAACTAGGCCACACAAATAGTTCACTAAAGAAGTTACAACTCTCTGATGAAGCTTAGGGTACCCGCAATTGGGTATCTTTAGTGCGAAGTTCTTAGAAAAAATAATTAAATAATTGGTGGACCCCATAAATAGTTAAGGATTCGATCCTTAAATTTTTTTCTGAAAGACCGATCCTTAGGGAGTCATTACACTGTTTGCGGGTCTCCGCGACATGTGGCGATCCACGATTAGTTGATATTTTTTTTTTAATTCTGAAAATGAAAAAAAAAAGTGAATAGTGAAGGATTCCCGGTGGGTTTCACCGTTGCGGATGCTCTTAGATAAGTTAAGAGCATGTTTAGGAACATTATTTATTACCTTGTTAAGAGATGATTTTAGATCATAAAACTACTTCACTGCTCCTATCTATTATCCTGAAAAGGAGACCACATGAAGGAAATTACATAACCGCAGAAAAACTCCACCATAGACAAGCTCAGGCTTCAGCCCAATGTGAAAATGTATTCCTTTCTCAGCCTAAAGCAAAAAAGTAATACTAACTTTTAAGCCCGTTAACAAGCACTTTTTTGAAAAAGAAAGATGAAGATGCATGTATCAAAGGTTTAACTTCTCACCCTTAAGCAACCTAAACAACTACACCACAACTAACTTTTGTCACAAGTCCAATCAACCACCTACTTGTTGGGGGTTTAACCCAAGGCCGCCCCTGACCGTAGGACATAGATGAAAACAAAAAGAGGGCTTAATCTCTTAGGACAATGCAACAACATAAAAGAAAGAACAATATAGCTAAAACATACTAAAATGGCTGCAATGCTCAGAAACTACTTTCAAAACTAATTATAGACGCTTTGATTACTATACCCTTTAAGATTAATCTCTGATAACTTTAAATGCTTCAAGATTATGCTACAAAACAAAATGAGAGTTAGACAAGAAATGCTTATTAATCAATCGTTTACAGTACATTTATAATAATAAATCCATAGAAGATACAAAAGGAAGCAATAAAGATTCATAAACCCTAAATAGATAAACCCTTGAGCAAGCGAGTGACTTTATCTACAAGAGAGTCTTCGTCTTCATCGTCCTCTTCCTCATCATCTTCATCTTCATCATCATCGAAGTCCAAATTTGAATCCGTGGAGTCATCTTCACTCCATTCGCTATCATCTCCACTGTACGAACTAAATCAAGAATCGATCAAAAACAATAATTAAATCAGAAATAGCTCAAATTAATACCTCAAACTCCGATCATCTTCTTCATCATCATCATCAGGTTGTTCTTCCTCGTCTTCTTCTTCTTCGCTGGTCTCTCCATCTATAGAGTTGTCTTCGTCTTCGTCTTCATCATCAGAGCTACTAATATGGATGATCTCCTCCTCATCCGCCATGGAACTTTCAAAAAATAGCAAACGGCTTTTGAATATTTTTGGGGGATATTTTTAGTAAAAACTTTTAAGAAAGATTGTCGGAGCCCCGACAGAGACTCTTCAACTAGATCCGCTTGTCTGTCGTAATTACAGTTGGATCCTTTTTTAAATGAATTCTGTTCTGTTTGTTTAATCCTTTTTAATAGTAACAAAAGTACCTGGTTGTTATATTCTCTCTGTATTTTTTTTTTTGTTTAATGTTAATGTACATAAAATGACAAAATGGATATTTATTCTAAGTAAATAAAGATTTTAACGTCATTTCATCAATTTTAAAATGAGATTACAAAGTCGTTACATAAACTTAAATTGTTAATATGCATCATATATTAAAAAGAGAAATCATTTATGATAGCATTACAACAATTTTTATTCTTGAACAATATAAAAATTAAAATATGATTAACTAAAACTGAAAATACATTTTATTTTACGTTTGGGTTTAATGACTGAAGTATAACATTTAGTGTTTAGGAGATGAGATAAGAGAAATTGTCAAAAATACCACTTTCATTGTACCACTTTTCAAAAATACACTAATCACTTTTATCTTTGTATTTTAAGAGAAAAAAACACACTTATAACTTTTGGGTTAATTAATCTAAGACTTAAGGTTTAAAGTTAAGGGGTGGTGTAGGGTGGGGTAGGGTTTAGGAATTTAAAATTTAGGATTTTAATTAATTTTAAAAAATTTAACCTTTAAAAAAGTGGTATTTTTGAAAATGTCTCTTTAATGAATGTAAAAATGAAAAGTGGTACAAAGAAAGTGATATTTTTGAAATTCCCCCACGAGATAAAGGTAACAGTTTAGAGTTTAGGATAATTTAATTATTTTGTCTTTTGTTAATGCTATTTGAAAGAAAAAAAAATTATGTGTTATTTTTGTCCTAATTTTTGTGTTATTTAAAACATTTGACCAAAAATTTCATCAAGGCTTTGAACATTTATGTGATATTTATCACCAAAATATGTATCAGTTTGCTGTTAAATGCAAAAGTGGCAAAAAGACATGTGAAATCGAGGGATGCACATTTCCCTCTTGAATATCAGAACCGGCCATTAAAACTACTAATCAAGTTCCAAACTCTTGTGAGATTGAAGACTCTCACTGTTGGATGGTTTAAGGTGTTGAGTAGGGCTGGGACTTCGGATATTCGGATCGGGTTCGGGTAGGATCCGATCGGGTCCGGGTCTTTCAGATAAATGAAATCTATACCCAATAGGTACTTAATAGATTTTGGTTCGGGTTTCGGATCGGGTACCACCGGTTCCGGATCGGTTCCGGGCACCCATTTATTATGTAAATTATATATATTTTTACGAAATAAAATAATTTACATATAAATTTTTATTTTATTTATTATTTTTTTAAGGAAAAAATAATAGAAATCGTATATATATTAATAATGTGTAGTTAAATACAACGATGTTAAAGTAGCCTAGTGGTATTATCCTTGTCATTTCGCCCATCCAACCCGGATTCGATCCTCAAGAGATACAAATCTATGTTTTTTAAGCATAGAATTCGGTTTAAACGGGTACCCGTTCGGTTCCGGGTAAAAACTGAAACCGAACCGATACCCGTGGATAATCACCACTGATACCCATCGGATAAATTGACTAGGACCGAACCCGAACCGAACCGGTCCATTTCGGGTCGGATCCGGTTCGGGTAAACGGTTCCGGGTAAAAGTCCCAGCCCTAGTGTTGAGTATCAAATCTCCTCTTCCAATAATATATGTGAGGATCTCAGGCTGAGAGCACCAGTAAAAAACCATAGGCTTCTTCAGTTTGGTTCAAATGGACAACTCCAAAACATGCAATTGTATGTTGTTTACACTACTAGAGCGACTTCCTGACAAGAAGCAGATTAGTTTTATGCTGAAAATGCAAATTCCAGTTTACTTTTTGTCTATGTTCATCATCAGTAACAACTAGCAAGAGATCATTTACTAGTTGGACTGTTCTTGTAGTCAGTTCATTGGTAGACCACTGATACCAAACTAGCTTTGATGCTTTTCAAGACTTTGAGGCTTTCAATTTAAAAAAAAATAAAAAATAAGAGAAACAATCGGAGAATAAGATTTGTATCAAAATCCAAATCTAGAAGTCATGTCAAAAACATCATCAATCATCATAAATTACCAAATTTAGAAACTATCCTCATCCTCTACAAACTAACACACACACCTCTTTTTTAGCTACACTCTCTTTGTTTCTTCTCAGCTTTCATCACAAAAGTCAAAGCTATATTAAACCCAATAGGTCTACAGCTCTTGGGAGAGAGAAGAGATCTCAGACAAATCACATACATATTCAGAACTTTCTAAACACCCTTCTAATGAGCTTTGATAGTGCGGCTAGACACACCATGTAACAATTTCACAAACCCAAGAAAACTAAGCTTTCCATCAGTATGTCTAAGCCAATCATGAAGCACTGCATGGACCGGTACAGAAGGACCAAGACCAAGTTCCTGAAAAATAAGTTCAACCAATGAGTTAGTTATAACATTTTTCAAAGATCTTTTACATTGTTGAAATAATAGGACAGACCGAAGCAAGCTCATCTATCATGATGGGTCTGTTTCCTTCCTTTTCGAAAAGCTCATAAGCACAACGAGCGTGTTGTTCCCATCTATCAAGAGCTTCTAGCTGGTGAACACTCAATGCTGCTGCACAGAACTCTTCAAAGTCCATTCTTCTATATTGAAGAGGACTCAGCTAATAGACAGTCCACAAAAAGATGCAACTCTTTAAGTCAAAACTGCGCGATCTCAAAAAATTAAATTGATCAGTTTAAGGCTCTTACTTGTGCTAAGAATTCAGGTATACGTGAATCTTTCATTGCCTCTGTTGCCATTTTCATCAGAGCCTAACCAAAAAGAGTTTGAGCCAATGTCATGATAATAAACTAAAACTCAGATGGAAGATAGAAAGCTTACAGATTTGATGTTTTCTAGACTTATTGTTCCGTTCTTGCTAGGTTCTAGTAAAGCAAACTGCTCCCTTAGATAAAACAGTTCATCAACTGTAAGCGTTTTTGACAAGGCCTGCAAGAACATAGTGAATGGTAAGCAAAACCAGAAGCACTCATTTAAGTATACATACCAAAAAAAAACTGATTCACTCACCCTTAATGCAGCTTTACGGAGAGACGATGATCTTAAATAAGCTCTCATAAGTTTGAAAACAAGAATATCCAATGGAACCTTTGAGTCATTTGACTCTTTTATCCATGGATGACCTGAAACCAATGGTAAAGATTACACAATCTTTTCAAACTCAAAACAGTCTTTATATTGCTTTCTACGTTTACTTACTCAAGGCTTGAGCAGCTGTTAATCTTTTACGCGGGTCTTTATTTAACAACCGTTTCACAAAATCTCTTGCCTCTGAAGATAACAAAGGCCAAGGAGGGTCGTCGAAAGTGGGATCTGCTTTTAGAACAGCACGGAAGATTCCTGATTCTGTCCTAGCCCAAAACGGTCTGCTTCCACATAATAGAATGTACACTATCACACCAACACTCCAAATATCAGCTTCTGTACTGTAAGATCTATGTAGAACTTCAGGTGCTACGTAGTAAGCACTACCAACAATGTCATTGAGCCTCTCATCTGCAACACAAGTATATAAACAAATGTTGGTTTCTAGATTGTGGAATCTAAGTAGAAGGCAAGTTTTCACCTGGTCTCACGTAATCTGACAAGCCAAAATCTATTGCCTTTAGCTGAGAAGTGTCTTCTTTTGAGGTATAAAGGAAATTCTGACCCATACAGTTCAAGCAAACTTCAATAAGATCGCGATGAAGATCAAATGTATAAGTGGGAGAAAAGGGCTTTTATTCACCTCTGGTTTGAGATCACGGTGTACAACACCTTGGAGATGACAAAAGGCAACCACATTCAATATCTGAATCATAACAGTCTTTGCATCCTCCTCTGTGTACTTCCCACCTCTGCACATAAAACACCATCAAGTTCAATAAACAACAATCCCAAAACTATGGTTCTAAAACTCGGTTTCGGTGGTGGCGGCTAGGCGTCAACTCAGTTCAAAACATTAACTAAAACAAACAATCCATTTACCTAGAGAGTATTCTATCCAAAAGCTCTCCTCCTTCACATAACCTAAACCAACAAAGATCACAACACTTGTTAATCACTCTCCAACACTGACTCTAGAATAACATCTAAGCTAAAAAGATAGCTTACTCACTCCATCACTATATACACATTATCATGATCCTCATAAGCATCATAGAAACGAGGAAGATTATTATGACCAGACAAAGCTCTCAATATCTTCACTTCTCTCCTCACATCCTCAATAGCAATAGCCGTCGTCATCTACACAACCAACCAAACCAAAAAAGCTGTCTCAGAACAAATCACATTGAATTAATCCGCAAGCATCATCAGATCAAAAAAGCACAAACCTTTGCTTTGGGAATAACTTTAACAGCCACTTGTTGTCCTTTGCCATCACCTTTCTTACACATAGCAGCACAAGTAAACCCAAAATGACCACGACCCACTTCCTCACCAACCTCGTACTTACTCGAGAAACTCTTTGAGAATCCGAAGCTTTTGTCCAAACCCACTTCCTCTTCGCTTCCTTCTTCAGGGATCGCCTTGCGTCTCGCGAGGAGAGCTCTGATGTGTTTGGCCGGAGACGGAGGAGGAAAGGGGCGTTTAAAGAGCCGTTTGGGCGTGGAGTTCCCGCTTGTGGCCGGAGATCTCGCCGGAGTTTTCTTGGAGAAGAAGGAGTGTGCTGGGCTGGGGCTGTAGAAGGGGAAGAACGGAGATTTCTTCCCGTCATTGTTGTCGCCGTCGACGTTAGGGTTGACGGAGGAGGTTAAAGGAGGAGGCTTTACGGATTCTGACGACGGAAGAGGACTGTTCCGGGCCGGAACCTGATCGGGGCTTGGAGGTTTCGAGTGGCAGAGACCCATTACGAATCTTCAAAATCTCAAGAGTAGTAGCATTTCCAAATTTGAAACAGAGCTTGTGTTTTTGTTAACACTCTTTCTCGAGTGTTTTTAATATTTGGAAGGCTTCGTCGTCTTTCTTTGGAAGGGTCTCCTTTGTCGATGGCGAGATATTTGGATCCAAGAGAATAAGTTAAACAGAGTAACTACAAAGTTCTGTTTTTTTTTTTAAGTTACATTGAACAACTCTATTAATTATAATTAACTTCAACTCAGTACACTAATTACATAATTTGAGAGTACAAGTGAACAATAAATACGTGTAAATGACAAAGACCGAACTAGAAAATAGGAGATTTGGTGAAATTTATCCATTTTGAAATAGTGTGAATAGTCTTGCGGCGATGTAGTATAGTTTTTATGTAATTTGTAATAATATTTTTAATTGGTATTGTCCCAATCAATGAAATAAAGTCTAACTAACTTTATTAAATACTATGGTTTTATTTGGGAAATGGATTTACATTGGACAGTTCAATGGACATTGATAAGATATTGTATACACTTATACAGATGCATTTAAAATCCTACCAACTCTTGAATCTGCACAAGATTTTCTATCCGGATAACCTTTTTGGTAGGCCGTTAAATCAATTTAACACTGATAATTGCGTATTATGGATTTAACGATTTTCAGCAGATCTACGTAGTTTTTTTTTGGATTACTGAGAATATGTTAGTTTTAAATTTGTTTCTTTCCAAAATAACATTTCCATTTAAAACATAAAAACTAGTTAGCATTTTCATAGTTTAAGCACATAATATATTTAAACAAATGACTACATTATGATTTAAAATCAAATCTTGATTAGAAAGACCAAAAAAGCTTAGATAGAAAAACTGTTACTCATCTAGCTTCAAAAGAATTCATATGCTAATCAACCATACCACATTAAATTCTTATTTTGTCAGCTACAAGTCTACAAGTCACATATCTATATATTATTAGTTTTGAATATGAGTTATATAATACATAAGCATAACGCTATAGTAGAGGCAAGTTGAACATATCTTCTGATACATTTTGATAAACACATTTGTGAGTACTGTATCAGTTATGGACATTGAGACCCGTTAAGGTAGGTGGTGGTCCAGCTCGTAAAATAATTGATAATCAAAAACTGATATAGGAGTAGGTTTGCTCCTTCCTTAATTAACGCCATTGCCATTTGGATAGTGTGGTGTGGACTCCCTACTCTGCGCGATGCTTCCTCTATATTTTTATAACAATATTTGGACCTTCCCGGTCCACCTATATAGTTCACTACACGTTAATTCAGTTTTGTTATGGTCAACGATTCTCACGTACAACACACACAAACATAACCTAAATTATGCATGCAACTGTAGAATTTGACGATCAGCTAGACAGCTACGTGTTGACAAAAAAAAATTAAGCTGCGTTACTGGCGGAAAATTATTATTCCAATGCTTGAGATTTCATGTTCATTAATTAATATTATAAAACAAAAACAATGAAACGTATATGGGATCAGTCTTGACGAAATGGAAACTCTGCTAAGTTGCTTGTTGTTTTTTCTTTCTTTTCGAGAAAAGTTATTTTTAAGTTAGTCTGATGATATCCCAAACTTATGGAATCATTCAAACTAATTTTCAAATAGAGGTATAATCGGTAAATATACACTATTTCCGGATATTTAAATAGTCAAAAGCAAAAATCCATATCTATATAGTGTCTAGAATAATGAAAACATGAAATGACGTTGGCGTTCCAAGTTTTTATCTTCGTAAGAGCATGATTAATGGGGAGTTCTTAAGAAGTTCTTAGTGGGTGAGATCTATTAAAACTTTAAGAACCACTATTTAAAACTCCTAAATAAGAATCCATTTTATTTGGGTTCTTGTACTGTTTACGGGCTCCATTAACACGTGACGGCCCGTGATTAGTCCGTTTTTAATTTTTTTGAAAACATGATTAATCATGGCCCAAGCTCCTATGACTTTTCAAGAAAAAGTTTGCTTCTTGGTGCACCCACATTTGCAGAAGCCCATTCAAATTTTGCACTACCTATCAGTTTTTACCCACGTATATATGTATTATTATATTTTCAAAGGCATAGACACCTAGTGGTAAACATATTCATGTGTATCCATGTAGCCATGCACGATCGCTCAAAGAATTGTTGAACATAGTTACAGATTTCTTTTGGCAGCTATCTATAAAATTTTGTGACGAGATCAAATTTGCTACATACTGAGAAAGATCATAGAGTCAACTAGCTGGCTAATCAGAGGCTTAAAACATCTCATGAACCTATTATCAAAAAAATCTATCTCATGAACCTATCATTTATTTTCTTTCACAGAAAAATATTTCGTTGGATCCAATAATATAAGAGAACATAAAAGAGAAAAAAGAAACTATTTTCAAGATCCAAAAAAAAATATGAATGGACTCTTACTCTATAATTTTGTGCATCCTCCTTAAAAGATGGCATGATAAAATATATTCAACTAAAGATTCCGAAGTCAACTTAGAAAATCTTATGATATATGCATGGTGCTGGACAACTATATATAAAGTGATATAGCATATATAGATTATGATTTATTGCATGGTGCTCGACAATTATAAATATATGTCCACCCTTTTGATTCTTTTCTTCCATGTTTCTACCCAACTCTTACGTTTTCTTCGTCTATTTTTTTTTATCTTATCATTCTTTTCTTCAACAACAAAAAGACTTTAAGTAGTTATATAATCTTGAATTGTTTTCTTCAATACATCCAGTTTCAGTCCAATACATAACAGTAGCCCTCATTTGAGCTACAACATCGATTTTCTTGAACGTGATAGTACCATTACATATGATTGATACACATACTATAGTATATATGTAAAATTTAAGACAACGATATTTTTTTTTTTTTGGCTAAAAGAGTAAATAGGGTAATTGCATTGGCAGCAATTTCAGTTTGCATTTTACGACTAATATTATCCAATAAGAACCATAAAATCGAGAACTTGAAGTCCTAATTACTGCTTAATGAAAATAACACATCTCTACTTTGTTCACCTACTTATGCTTTTACCATTTGTAACCCCTGAGAGAGCTTTGGGGCCAATGGTAGCAGTGACGCCTAAATTAAAGGATCTCTGGGGACATTGATCCCAATGTTTTAATTGAAGGGTAGCCAGTGTTTAGTCAAGTTAATTAACACTATAATATTGTTCAATGTTAATATTCTCAAAAGCAGTGACACTCACCACGATTTGGTTCCCCTTCAGAACCTAATGTCATTTCCAATATTGATTGTTTTCAGTATTCAATGTCACATGATCTTTGTATAATTATTTTAATCTTCAACTGTATTTTGCAGAAAGAAAAAAAAAATACTTATAGCTGATTAGTGTGACGTTATTTGCTATTGCAATATCCTTAATCAGTCTGTCTATTTGAACGGTTCACTGCCAACAAATCAGCTAATTATCTATAATTAATCTGGTAATCATCTTTTCTATTGGTGGTCAGAAGTCCAAATTGATTGAAAACTAAAATGATTTCTTAACTAGAAAATGATGATATATTATATTTTTTATATAATTTCTAGCAATTTCTTTATTAATCCTTCCAATTACAGGCTAAATTGGGATATAACCTCAAAGTTATGAGGTCAAATTACGAAAGAAATAAGTAACGGGGTCAAGCTTAAATTACAGAAAATAATCTCCAGTGGAAAGAGTATTTTGAATTGAATCTCTTAACCAGAGGTTCTGTCACCACCAAAACCGGATTGCAAGAAACCGGTTTGGTCCAAATGAGACACATCTCCCCAAACAGTGATTGTCCATTTGTCTCCGTCGAATAAACGGAACACATTGACCGATGTGTTGAGAATCTTTTCAACTTTTCGTGCACTTGGACGAGCTCTTTCGTAGAGTGATCGAATCACACCTCCATGAGTCACCACCACCACTCTTTCCCCTTCATCATCACCACCACCACCACAAGTAAGTTCAAAAACAAAAGCAAAACTTGAAAGAACATGTCTTTTGAGAAAGAAAGAAACCTTGATGTTTGTCGCCGATTCTCTGTAATGCAGATGTACATCTGTCGTAGAGTTTGTCAAGACTTTCTCCTCCACCCTAAATGAGCAAAAAAAACTTAGTTAGGATCAAGAAAACAAACATGATTCATTTTCATATACTAAAAGCTTATCTTACTGGTATGTCAACGTCTGTTCGGTTAGATGAGAAGGCCTTGTAAGCTTCAGGGCGAAGTTTTAAAGCTTCTTGATACACAAGACCTTGCATATCCCCTAAGTGTCTCTCCCTCAAATCAGGATCAGTAAGTACCTGCATAAACACTATACACAGTTGAAACCTCTATACAAAGTTTCCAAGGATCCAACTTGGAATTATATACTAACAACCAGTACAAAAGGAGCATAAAGGTTGAGACTTTAGGAGCAAATTCATAAAAAAAGGGATACCTCAAGGTTGCCGCATTTAGCAGCAATGATCTGAGCAGTCTCAAAGGCTCTCTTCAAGTCAGAAGAGTATACATAAGATACCTTAGGCTCCTTTGATAACCTTTCAGCAACCTTTTTTCACAAAAGGCATCATCATCATTACATCAATAATCAAAAAGATTAAGTCTTTAAAGTAAAAGACACATACTTTATCTGCTTGTTGTCTTCCTGCATCGTTTAGCTCAACATCCAAATGACCCTGTAACAAAACATAACTCAATCAAACCAGATTCTTACAACATCTCCAAGCAGTTACAGTACTAAAAACATAGCTCACAGAAGTAGAAGGGTACCTGGATCTTTCTCTCAGCATTCCAAGATGTTTCTCCATGACGAACAACAACGATCTCAGCATAACCCTCTTCAACGGAACTGCGACAAAACCCAGTAAAGTTAACGATCAGATCATAAGATTACACGTGTTTGAATATGAGAACGAGAGAAGCATACTCTTCTTCCGCCATGGGAGATGCTCAAGATCAGTCAATGGCTTTTGGATTAGATCCGGCGTCGGAGCTTAATGGCTCGGAGACGAAACTTGATCATCATTTCAGCCCGTTAATGCTTTCCACTAATGGGCCTATACTTTGAGCCCATTTATATTAGGCTAAAATTGATTATCTTGTTTATCCCTCACCTTGATTAAAAATTCAACACATATTCTACTCAATATTTATATTTGAGTATTATTTATTTGTTGCCCAAAACAAAAAAGAGTATTATTTATTTATTTACAAATACACGAGTCAACTTGTTTCTGGATTCATAATTCATGTCAGCTTAGATATTTTTATTTAAAGGTAACTTCTGGAATAATGGATGACTTAACCGATTAATTGAGGGTGATTGGCAGAATATTAGCATAAGTATTATGCTTTTTATTATTCAATCAACATTTATCTAAGAAACATTTAGGAAAACATTGACAAGATGCTAATTAATTTATATAATTAAATAAGATTAATAATAAATTTATTATTAATATTATATATATTATTTTATTAATATTATATATATGTATTATTTTAAAATAAATATATTATTTTAAAATAAATATATTATATCCTAACTTTTATGTAATTTTAAATTGTATACTGCTAATATTTTATTAATCAATTTATTAAAAAATTTAATAAAAGCATACAACTATTGCAACATACTGTTTTATATCATGAGTATATTACTATTGCTTTATATGCTTTATGAACAGATGCACCAATCGATGTCTAAGCAAGATTTTTTTAGCTTAACCTGGGGTATCCCAGACCTGCGGGCATGTCTAAGCAAGATTTAGTAGATTCATATTGCAAATATACTTTTTAGATAACTACGCATCCAATTTTATCAAGATTTACTAGATTCATGTTGCAAATATACCTTTTAGATAACTACGCATCCAAATTTATCTATTTAAAAACTGATTAACCGACCTACTCACGTAATTATCGTATAAAATTTTATCATTTTAATTCTAATATACTTATCTTATCGTTTGCAAGATATACAAATTCAAGTTTATGTTTTTTTTTTCAAATATATTGTGACTAGACTTTGACTATTATAAAACAGAATTTTCGTGCCAAAGATTCTGAAGTCAAAGGGGGATCCGGTTAATCAACTTTTTGTTGTCCTCTCTCTAAACACCTGAGTAATTAAGAAACCATAGAGAGATTATACAACAGGATTGCTTCAGGTATGGCTAAAATCTATTTTAAAATTCTTTCGCTTCTTGTAAAAATATCGATTTGATTCACATGCACATACGTTCTCATTGAATCACCATTCTCTATGTAAAACACCTGTTCTAGCTAAATATGTGATCAATTTGCTTTTATTCATCTCATTAGTATTCAGAACTTTTTAAAAATTTCACCGTTATGATTAATCTTTTCTTTATATAGATATTTCATATAAGGAGAAGATGTCAACACCGTGCGCTGCATGCAAGTACCTAAGGAGAAAATGCACAGAAGCCTGCGTGTTTGCGCCTTACTTCCCCACGAACAAGCTAGACGATTACGCAGCGGTCCACAAGGTGTTCGGAGCAAACCAAGTGACTAAAATTCTCAGCGACATTCACACAAGCCAGAGACAAGACGCCATGACCTCCCTCGTTTACGAGGCACAAACTCATCTCAATGACCCGGTCTATGGCTGTTCTCTTCACATTCACAACCTCCAACGTCAGCTTAAAGACCTTGAGGTGCAACTTCAAATCGCTAGGAACGAGCTCGCCTCTTACAACGTGCCACCGCTTCTTGACCTACCTCCTCCGGTTACGTATCAGCAGAGCCAGATTCACAACACTATGATGATGCCTGTTGTGTCTAGTTATGGTGGTCAGTTAACGTCTCAACAGTTACAAGAAGAGACTCATCAAACGCATACAGAGGCAGCAGAATCAAAGAGATATGACTGCCCGTGATTATGGACTAGTGTGATGTATTTGATGATAATGCCAACCTTTCATATAAAACATTCATGGGTTTTTGTTAATATATTGTTAAAGATAACTTTCACGGTTCAGGACAAGTGTAATGTCTTTAATATTCTAATAGAACATGGTTTTCTTCTTTTGTGTGCATGTGTAATTAGATTGGTAGTAATTTGTTGGTTCATATGCATATGATATGAATCATAAGTGAGTTAATAGCTATATTTCTATACAAGTGAGATTAGTAAACATGGTGTTGCAATTTTGCTAGTGTAGTAGAGTACTACATAATGTAGTTTGCTAGATTTAGTTATGAGCGCCAAGGTCAAGAACTGTTAGACCATCATTATCGCTAGCGGGGTTCTAAAGTTTTTTTTTTCTTTTTTAAAAAAAAAAAAAAAAGTAAAAGGGGAACCAATTGTGGGCCGCCACATGTCTGTGGGGCCCACAAACAGTGCAAAAACCTATCAATAAACGATCCTTATCTGGCGCTTTTGGGAACCGGTTTTGCCCAATATGGCGGGTCCCACTGCTAAAAACCTCTCCTGCATCCCCCCGATAATTCTGCCCTTAGCCATCCAGAAAACGAGACTTGTAGCTAGATTCTATATGTTGAAAAGCATGTTCATCAGACATTGGTATATGAGATTAGAGCATCATTATCCTAAAGACCCATACATGGATTTCTTTTTTTTTTAATTTAAAAATAAAAAATAAGTGAATCAGTTACGAGCCGTCATGTATTATTGAGGTCTGCGAAACAGTGCAAAAGATGATTCTTATTTAAGAGATTTTAAAAACATCTCTTAGCTAAAGTGGTAGAGTCCACCACTATTTTTAGCTAAGAGACTCTCTTAAGTGTCTCGGATAATGATGCTCTTAAGAGCTATTTCTCTACTAGAATTACATATAGCATCAAATGTATGTAGAATTATGATGAGATTCCGCATATCTCCGAATCAAAAGCTACATACTCATTTCCCCTACCAATGTTGATAATTTTGATGGTTATGATGTAAACCAGAAAATAAACCATCAAAATAAATAATGCTAGCATAAATCAAGAACAAAAACACAATCCAACCCAACAAGGTTTGGATTGTAAGCAGATACTTTTGTGATTTATTGAATATGACCAAATTTTACTTTGGTTTTATGATTAGTTTAATATGGTTAAGTGTTTGTTTAGAAAATAGTAATTATTATAACCAATACTCAGAGATTTTGGCATTTTCAACTTTATTTTCAGTGAAATACAAATGTGAAAATTTTATTTTACGGAACTTCAAAAATAATTTTTTTGATTTTGGGGGTATATAGAATATGGTCACAATTCAGAACACATTTTCTAAAAAACACTTAATTATATTAAACTGTAAATAATAAATTTTTGATGCTATTTAATATTTTTTTGTAGATAAATCGTTGACCCAGGTAGTTGTAAAAGAGGTTATGAAATTTATACGCAATCAAAATTTATAGTGCAATCTAGATAGAATTTCTTAAGTTTGATCCGTATAATTTTACGAAAACTAAAGAATAAACTTACA
Organism: Moricandia arvensis; assembly: GCA_905132765.1. Classification (NCBI taxonomy): domain Eukaryota; kingdom Viridiplantae; phylum Streptophyta; class Magnoliopsida; order Brassicales; family Brassicaceae; genus Moricandia; species Moricandia arvensis. The sequence goes on from CAJHQP010000863.1 coordinate 57,069, forward strand.
AAAACAAAATCTTACTTGAAATATTTTGTTGAACAAAAGAAAAGAAAAAACAAAGAGTGAGCTTAAAAATCGGAGGCGTGAGCAAAGAAGCAAAACAACAACAAAAAAAAATCACTAATAAAACGCGGCGGTTACTTGTCGTATCAAAGCAAAAAAAGCAACCAAAACGCCGTCGTTTAAAGTTCTCTCTCTCTCTCTTATCTATTCTGAGAGCGACCCAAGAATTGAATTAATCTTCCTCAGTCTTTCCTTGTCTCTTACCTTTCCACCAACAAGATATTTTCTCGTTCGCAAACTCCAACGCGAAGCTTCTTCTCTCCTTTCTCTTTCAATCGCTCCAAGCTCGAAACTTTTCTCCAGTAAATCATATATGTAAACTGATCAAGTAAAGTAAGAGAGATAAATTGAAGATGGATCCAACGGCGGTGATGCCGATCGATTTGCCGATCATGCACGACAGCGATCGTTACGACTTCGTCAAAGACATCGGGTCGGGTAATTTCGGAGTGGCTCGTCTGTTGATGGATAGAGTCACGAAGGAGCTTGTTGCTGTTAAGTACATCGAGAGAGGGAACAAGGTTTGTGCAGTGTAGTGATTGATCAGATTCACCTCTCGATACTATATATAGATTATAGGCTAGTGATGAAAGTTTCCAGATTTAGTAGCCTTCCTCTTTTGTCACCAAGTTTAGCTTTTTATTAATACCATGTTTAATGCTTTTTATAGTTTACGTTAAAAGTTGTGATTTTTTTAATTAAAGATTTGATCTTTTTGTTATTCGGTGAATAAATGGGAAGAAGAGATTGATTTGGGTTTGTGAAAGTTGATTCCTTTTTTCAGATTGATGAGAATGTTCAGAGGGAGATCATTAACCACAGGTCCTTGAGGCATCCTAATATCGTCAGGTTTAAAGAGGTAGTAACATCATTATAGTATTAACACACCTTCGTTACTAAGTTCATTTGTTATGTGTGTGTGTGTGTGGTTAAGAGTTGTTTTGGGCGTTTCTGATAGGTGATTTTGACGCCTAGCCATCTGGCTATTGTAATGGAATATGCTTCTGGTGGAGAACTTTATGACCGGATTTGTAAAGCTGGGCGTTTCAATGAGGATGAGGTCCGCTTTGCTGATTATCCATACTTACTCTTTTCACTGCGTCACTAATGGTGTCTTTTGTTTCTTAAACAGGCTCGGTTCTTCTTTCAGCAGCTTATCTCTGGTGTTAATTATTGTCATGCAATGGTACTAACTTCTTCTTGCTACTTGAAACTCTTCTTTGTTTCAAATGATTTATTCTCTTGTCTTGATTTTATGTTTCCCCTGGTGAAGCAAATTTGCCATCGAGACCTGAAGCTGGAGAATACATTGTTAGATGGAAGTCCTGCACCTCGTTTGAAAATATGTGATTTTGGTTATTCCAAGGTACTACTGTTTCTCTCAAGGTTTGTTCTCTTGATTCCTAGTAACTAGGAACGATTTGTTTGCTACTACTACTGATTAACATAGAAATAAATGGTTTCTGCTTAACTCCTAACTTCGCATTTCTTTTTTCTTCAGTCTTCTGTTCTTCATTCGCAACCCAAGTCAACTGTTGGCACTCCTGCTTACATCGCACCAGAGATTCTTCTTCGTCAGGAATATGATGGCAAGGTATGATGAGGCCATGAGATCATTTCTTCTGTCTAAAGCTAATCTATTCTCTTGAATATTCGTTTAGCTCTCCTCTGACTACATTCCCTTCAGATGGCAGATGTATGGTCATGCGGTGTAACCTTATATGTAATGTTGGTTGGAGCATATCCATTTGAGGATCCAGATCAGCCACGAGATTATCGAAAGACTATACAAGTAACCCTTCTTTATATCTCATTCATCATCCTCGTAAACTAATCTCTCTAATTCTTCAGTGTTCATGTTTGCTTTTAAACGCAGAGAATCCTTAGTGTCACATACTCAATCCCTGACGATTTACACCTCTCACCAGGATGTCGCCATCTTATATCCAGGATCTTCGTGGCTGATCCGGCAACTGTAAGTTTCTACACGATCTCTTCTTTGAAGCATTTCTGAGTTGTGACATTGACAAGTGATGAGAGAGATCAAATTCTGTGGCAGAGAATAAGTATCCAGGAGATCAAATCCCATGAATGGTTCTTGAAGAACCTTCCTGGTGATTTGATGGATGAGGGTAGTCAGTTTCAAGAGCCAGAGCAGCCGATGCAGAGCCTTGACACTATAATGCAGATCATCTCAGAGGCTACCATTCCAGCTGTTAGAAACCCTTGCCTTGATGATATCATGCCTGATGACTTTGATTCGGATGATGACATGGATGACTTTGAATCCGATTCTGAGATTGATGTTGACAGTAGCGGAGAGATAGTTTATGCTCTCTGACTTGAGAGGACAAAGTCTGTTTTGTCCGTACTGATGAGACACCTTTGGAGTTTTGTCTTGGCTCCTCCCTCATCCTTCATTTTTGGATCGTTTTGTTGTTTTTCTCTACAGACTTTGGATTCACATACCTATTATGTGTAATATATATAATTATAAAATTTCTCTTTTATCACACTATCATTGTTAAACTTATAATCAAATTGACATTATTACTGTATTTCCTCTAACATCTGAGAAAGCTGTTGAGGCTTACTGAGCATGTTCAATCACCTTAACTGCGTTAGGCTCGTGAAATACAACTGACAGGAGTAAGTGTGTATGATATGAATAAGAGAGCTTCAAACATTTGTGATTTTTTTTCTACGTTACACTGTTTACTGTATTTGGCTGGGGCAGTTTCAAACTAGCTTGGCCAAAGTATCTTCAACCTGTCAGATTTAGATTGTGGAGGCCAGAACATAATGCTCTCTGACATAAAGCCCCGCACCAACCAAGAATGTAGGATCGTCTCTCTGCAGAAACATAACTCATGTTAGCTTCACTTGTATCAGAACCCAAGAAAATTTGACTAGACATGAGAATCTTGGAACTTCCATACAATTCTACATGTGAGCCAATTAGTTTGACATTTGATCTGGAAAGAACCCTTCTTTCTGTGGCATCTGATCCTTTTGTCTCAGAGAATCTCAACTGAGAAAAACCAAATTGACAAGTTAAAGACTTCTCTATCAGAGCTAACAAACAGACGGATAATAATTGCATCTGAGTCCTATGAAATGACCATATGCATCCTGGAGTTTTTCATATAACAGTGCTTCAAATATGCAACTGATTTACCTTTGGTCCAGATAACATTACTCGTGGAGCAGACAGAGCTCTTGAAACCTTGACAAACTGCCTCAAAATAACAAAAAAGAAAAGGTTAAGCAGGTGAGATTATATGCATAGATGGTTTATTGTACCCATGACAGACTAACCGTCGAAGAAGAGGTTCTGGGTTGTATGGAAATAGTTTCTTCTGATGTAGCCTCACAACTGAGTTTTGTAAAGAAAGCAGACAGTCTTTGGCATTTTCGAAAGCCTGGGGATGTAGTTTCCGGTTTTGTTCAACTTCAGAAGTCTCAACCAGAAATTTCCTTCTCTTAGAAGATGAAGCATTTATATTTCCTTCAAATGGGAATTTCGCAAACAGGGTCCACGAGTCACAGACTGTGCGCAAGCATCTACCAGGAAAATACAGTGGGTGTTAAACAGGAATGAGCCTCTTTTATGTATTGTTTGGAAAAGCGCATTAGGTAATTTGGAAACTAGAGAAAGCATTCAAAGATTCGAATGCAAGCTAACATGACTGGTCTTGATGCTGGGGATGGAGCAGTAAAATTATTTAAGAGAAAAGGACTAACCTCAGAAGGTATTCTGCACAGCTAGCCCCGATGTCTTTCGATATAAGGTAATCAAGAAGGACTTGATGATCATAATGCAGCTGTCAATAGAAACCAAGGCGTGCGCACTAAGAAGTGTAACAATAGTTGAACAAATAACAAGCCTTCATGGAAAATAGCACAACAGATTCTCTTATGTGAATATTTCGAAAATTACCTCTGAGAGAAATATACAGAACAGGATCACGGGATTGAATAATGTTGACAAGCTGACGTAAATCTCCTTATCTTGAGGCAAACGCCCTTCTCTGTTAAGCCTATACGGAAAAAAAAAGTCCATAAGAGAGCTTAGAGAAACTTGGTTAATTCAAGAAGACAATGTTTTACACTACTTACAGTTCCCTTTCATCCAATGGCACAGATAGCAATTGCAGGAGAACTTTAAATAATAAGTCATCCTACAATTATATAAAGAAGAGATTTATTAGAACTCTACTGTATAGTTCTAAAACCCCACATACATATGGCAAGCACATAAGTATAAACTAAAACCTCATGCATGAACAGCTGGATGAAGGATGTAGAAAAGTCAACACTCTTCTTAGTATAAGTTCCGTGATCAAAAAATGTATCAACTGGAACCTGTTGTTCAATCCATTTTAACATCCCGTCCATCCCTTTCTTTCTACATTCAAACTCACAGTCCTTGTCGGTATGTCTACTTGAATAAAGTAGAGTGAGGGAGCACTGTAGGAACAGAAATACAGATAGTCTTTGCAAATGATTAGAATGCGTCTCATTGACATCCTTATCAGACAAACTCACAAAAAATGGAGATCCTTCCAGACAGTTATCTTGGACGGGTTTATGCCCAGTTAGGGTGTGGTGGAGAAAGCCATGATAATGGTGTTGCAAATATTGCAGCCATGAAAGAAGAATGGTACATTTTATATTGGACTGATAAGTAAGTTTGATCATCAACACCTACAAATAGGGAGAAATAGCAGCGTTGGATAAACTTATCATAGATATATCGAGAAAGAAAGCAAACGAAATTCTTTGAACTTGTTACTTCAAAAACAAAAAAAAATAACGTACCAGCAACTTGTGCACTAGGTATCTTGACATGCAAGAGCCACTTTGACTTTCTAACTTTGGTTGGCACCAGTGGAGGAGATCCGGAACAAGCTCGATGATTTTTTGGAGTATCAAATGTGTAGTTCCAAAAGCATCAGAATCTTCTGCAAAGCGAACCTGCTGAACCAGGGTTGAGAGAAACTGAACAAAGTTCCCAAGAAATACAGTTCCTTCCTCGCTGTTTCCAATGCTTCCTAGAGTTCCATGTGAATTTCTTTCGCCATAACCATGCCGACTAGAAAAATGAGTGTCCACTTGGCACCAAGGGATCTTCGAAAGTGTAAAGTTGACAGATTCAAAGTATACATCAATAAGTTCATCATTTTCTTCTTGGCTCAAGCGCTTCAATGTATTACGGAGAACTCTAAAGATACCAGACACCGTGCACCAGTTAGCCTTCTCCATCTCACCTTTAAGAACATCAGAAACAACGTAGTGTATATCCGAACCCTCAAATAGAGCTGGAGAAGAAACAGCAGGCATTGAACAGCTGTAGATAACTGCCAAATGCAAACAGTCACAAAGCAAGCGAATGAAATCACCCCATTGACTTTCCTGGGAAAATAAATCATTATGTATGAGAGCTGGAAGATAAAAACATTCTAAAACTCGAGCGAGGCAGAAGAAACATACAGATTCAACCAGACACTCTGATATTCCCACAAGAATGTTGCCAGCCAAATGTTGAACATGCACATTCTTCACACCTAACAAACCAACCTGCAAGAAAACCCCAGAGATACTAAATCAAGCTAAGGACATGAACTCGTCTCAAATCATTAACAATCTAGTAGCTTACAAGATCAGCCACAAGTCTTTCTAAGCATAGATGATCTTTGGATTCTGAAGAAACAGCAGCAGAAGCAGCAGCAGCAGCAGCTTCCTCTCCCTCTTCCTGTCGAACGAAGCTAATCAAAAATAGCTGCAACAATCATCAAACAATCAAAGAGAAGGATGGAACCAAGGAACTAACCGCATCAGAATCAATGTCATCTTCACTAATCCAAGATTGAATTTCTCTCAACACCTGAATAATGCAATACCATTTCCAAGGCAAGTAAATCACACGCAGACAATTGATAGCAATATTAACAAAGATGTACCTGCGATAGAGAAAGAAGCAGATCTTTCTCCATTGCCTCCGTCGACGAATTGACTTCTCCTTCCTACAACGGTCCAGAATTATATGAAACTCACAACGATAATGGAGAAGAAGAGTTACAAAGAGTACTTACAGAGTGGCGGCGGCGGACACAGCGTTCGATCAACAGATGAAGGCGAGAAACTATATCTCCGGGAGCCATTTTCCCCAGCGACTGTTCTCTCTCGCCGGAATCAAAGCCCTTCACTGACATCACTTTGGACGCCTTTTTTTTGTTATATAAGCGTTTTGAGTATCAGCGTTTGAAGCGCTAGTACTAAAACGTTTTTGAAGCGTTACTACTAAGCGCAGCTTTTTGAAGCGCTACTCCTAAAACGCAGCGTTTTGAAGTGTTAGTAGCGGTTTGTCCCGTACGTTACGCGGTCCCTGCTTTTACCCCTTTTTAGCTCTTAATGCAACTGAACGAGGTAAGCTTCTTCCATCGTGGAGTGGACATTATATACGTTTACAGCTCACTAAAACGGGTGCTATACGATGGAAGCTGTAAACGTATGGAGCGTAAGCTATACAATCTCCATGAACGTTAGGTGCGGCTCCTTGGAACAAGCTAGCACGCGGAGTCCAACTCTTGGTTGAAAATGCACAGAGAAAATAATAGAACTTGTGGTTTTTCCATGAGCAGTGTCTTAGGAGGCTAGTTTAGACATGGTAACGCTAAGACAAGGTGAAGTGTTACATTCTCTTGCCGTAAAGAGGAGGATTCCATATGCTATTTCGGTTGTGGTGGAGTCCTAGTAGACATCTATGGTAAAACCAGTAAACACAATGCTGCAGAATCAGTATTCTCTCTTGTTTCAAAACCAGATTCGAAATGTTGGAGGTCAATGTCAGGAGCTTATACACTCAGCATGGAACGGTATAAAAGGCTATAAGCTTCTATTAGTAGTCTGCAGACACACCGGATCATCTCAGCAAATGTAAGTTCTTGTGGAACCAAATGAAGACAAGAGACATCAAAGCAGAGAGTTTAAGCATTATTCTTGCATGCTTAATTTGTCCAGAAGACACTCTCTTGTGGAATCTTTATGCGGTGAAAGGGAGATGGGATGATGATGATGATGATGATGCAGAGAAGAGAAGAAAGATTTGAGGATGAGCTTCTGCTATAGATCATCCAGGATTAAGGTGGATTGAAGTGAACAACACAAAAGTTTTCTCCTCTAGAGACCAGTCCGTTCCAGATGAATTGTGTAGGTCATCATCTACTAAACAAGTTCAACTCCTTACAAGACTTGTCTTTGCAGATTAAGAATTGTTCTAAACAAAGTGTCCTCATTTCAATTCTAAATCACTTGTGCCAGAACAGTAAGAGTAGAAAGTTGAAGATCTTCAGGCCCCATTAAAAAAAAAAAAAAAACACAACGTTCTCTGTTTTCTAGTTTTCAGTACACCAAGTTTTAAAAGGACCAGACACACTAAAGTAAGAGATCACTAAAGATTGACGAATGCCATTAGAGAGACCTAAGCTAATTGATAAAGACGGAAGCTTTATGAAAAGTTTCTTCATGTGTGAGAGTTCCCTGATGTTGCTGTGATGGAGAGACCCGGCCACGCAAAGTACTCACCGGAGACGAATCCACCGGCGTTGTTGTTGCTCTCTAAACCCTCGAACTGCCACGTGGCTGGTATCGTAACACCGTGATGACCACCGTTACTCCCTGCATTTGTCACCACAGTTGAAAACGGCCACACCGCTCTTCCGAGTCCAAAGCTGACGTCATCATAACCCGACCCGGATCCATGCGTTGCAGCCGCGACGTTGGCGTTTTGGTTCAACAGAGAGGTGAAATTGCCGCAGAGAGATACAGAGCTCCCCTTTCCGTCAAGAGGAGCTGTAAGGGTGTGGCTAACGCCGTTAGTGGTAGTTGACTGAGGGAACAGAAGAGGTGTCGCTTGTAACGGAACGCTATGGACTCCAGCGGAGGGAGGGGAGCGAGTGCGGGAGCGTTTGGCGGATTTGCGAGTACCGCCGCCGACGGGAATGTCGCGGAGAGTACCACCGTGAGTCCAGTAACGGCGACAGGATTTGCAGAAGTGACGAGGCTGAGAGAAGTTGTAGTTGTTGTAGTAACAGAACTTGGTGTTGGTTGAGTCGCAGCGAGGACAAGGTAGTTTCTCTTGCTGCGGTGTCCCTGTTGTTACGCCGTGAGGTCTCGTCGCGGCGGAGTCAGACGTCGCCGTCATGGCTGAGAAGAGTTAGAAGACGTGGGAGTGAAGAAAGGTTGGAGCTTTGTTGTTGTTATGTATGGAGTAAAGGTTGAAACTTTTGTAAACGAGGGAGTGAGATGTGGAGAGTTTTGTTTTGGTCTTTTTTTATGGAGGAAACAAAAGACATGCGCAGAGATAGAGATGGGGATGGAGAAGAAAGTCAGTCCCTTTTTGGTGTTGGGTTTTGATTAGAGGCCACGCTTTCTCTCTCTCTTCCTTACTGCTGATTCTCTCTCTCTCCTCCTCCTGTCTTTAAAATTTGTCTTTTTATGAAGAATTTTGTTTGTTGAGTCGGCTATGGATTGTCGTGAACAGTGATTGCTCTGTTCCCTCTCTAAACACTATTGAGTCGGCTCACTTCCTACCTAGGTGGCTCTTCTTTCAAAGTTTTCAGTTTGAACAATGAATTATTTCAAACTGATTAATTACTTCATTATTCAATCAATTAAAATTCTCACATCATTAACGAATACTCCACATTTTTACAAACTCAAATATTTCAGATCTATTTGGATCGAATTTTGGAGTTAGAAATTTACACTCTATTTAGATATTTATATATTTGTTCGAGTTTGGTTTGATTTTTTATGTATTCAAATATCCGTGTAAATTACGTAAATAAATTAAAAATAGAGATATATCTCAAAACTCTTAAATCAAAAAAAAATTATAGAACATATAAATTTAAATAATATATAATTAAATAACTACATTGACATGATATTAGTTTGATTTAAATATTTGAATGGAAAATAAATAAATATTTAATATATTTTAGGTGTTTGAAAAAATATTTTTTTTTGTTTTTAAATATTTCCGATACTTTGAACAATTCTGAATATTATGAATATATCTGAGTATTATAAATATATAAATAATTAATATATTTAAATATATAAAAGTGATTTATATATGTTTTGGTATTCAAAATATTTTGGTATGTTTCGGTTTTCGTATATTAAAATTTTAGATGCAAATTTACATATTTTACTAATTTCAGTTTGAACTTGGCATAATCTTTTTAGGTCTGATATGATTTAATTTTTTGGATTTGAATGTTTTATTTGGCCCTGGTTTCTAGTATCATGGAAATAATAGCGTTAAGAATTATTCTTCCGTATCATTTTAAATTGTGTTTAAATGATCTTTTTGTTGTAAAGTAATTGATGTTATCTCTATCTAGGTAAAATTTAGAATCATTTAAATTTTGTGACCAGTTTCATTTCATTGGTTATATTAATTTTATTTAATGATATTTTATGTTATCAAAATAAATTTGATTTAGGTTTTTATTTTTTAATCTATTTTCAAAAACTTTGAAAGCCACTTGTATTTTGAAACATAGGGTAGATTATAGTAGTTGTTTGTTGTAAATGGTCTTTGATAGATTAGTGTTTTTTTTTAGTGATAGATTAGTGTTTTTTTTAGTGATAGATTAGTTAGACATATTTATTAGTTATTCGTTAGTTGTCTTTTTTTACTTTATATTTTTAAAATTCTATCGTATTAGATACTACTTCGTATAGAAATGTTCATATACTCTAAGATATATATATATATATATATGAAAGCAAAAAATTGCACTAGTAAATGCCGCCATAGGAAATATCGTCGCAATATTTGACTATCGCAAACAGTACTGTAGGTTCTATGGCACACAAAGGTTTCATTGACGTATTCGAGGTTGGGTGCATGAAATGAGCTTACAAACGTAATTTATGTTCAAGATTTTCAACGAGGTGGTAATTCACAGTTGTAGTTCTAAGCAGGATTACTCAATCTTTGCTACCTACATATCATCCCGAAAACAATACTACATATTTCAACTCTAATCATTTCGCTCTATATATTTATTTATTATATTTACCAACCTTGACAGGCGAATCAGAATCTACGGTTACTCAACATGAGACGACTAATACAATTCAAATTATATAATGTAAAGTTTCTAAAAACTGTGACATAGGGAATCAGATTCGGAGAACGCAATCAGAGGAGAATGTGGAGTAATAATTTTTCACGCCTTGTCCCAACCCTTCCCATCATTCTGTCTATCTCCGGATTTCTCGTTCACTTTTATCTATTTTTTAGCTTAACTATTTTCTTTATCATAAGAGACTATTTTGCTGAAAATAACAACTTTGCAGGTGAACGTAAAGAAAATACCATAAGATTACATAACGTGATTAAGACAAATAACAAATACAAGGTTTTCTTTAAGGTAAAGTTTTCATACTGGTCTGGTCCATAAGTATATATGTAAAGAAAGAGAGAGTGTCTATAAGAGAACGGTCAAAGAGACAAGAGTGAAGCTGTCAGGTCGGGTCGAGTCGAAGGAGCTGTGGATAAGCACGCGTAGCCGGAGGAATATGGATATGACCCACGCATCAATGAACCACCATCTATTCTCTTTCTCTCTCTGTACTCGCTTTCACACCTAAAACAATGAAGAGAGAGAGCAGAGAGGTGTGGTTTGTGTGTTGTGGTTTGCCATATGGGACGATGTGTCCCATTTGTAATGTAGCCGTCCTTTCGTTGTCGGTTAGTCGTGTCCGGACCAGTCCTTTACTGACACTCCTTTCACTTATTCCCTTTCTCTCTTTCTTCTTGTCTTTTTCTTCCTTAATCCTCTCTGTTTCCCGATTCCAATTCTCACAAACCTTTGATCTGAGGATGTTCTTGTCTTTTATTACATTATAAGAGCATCTCCAATGCTAAACCTCACTTGGGGGTCTTAGCATTAAATTTAAATGAAAAACAATTAAAAATGTAAGTTAAGAACCTCCGAAAAATTAGGGGTCTAAGGGCATGTTCATTGCAGGGTTCTTAGGTGGGGTTCTTAACTTTTGTTAAGAGCCGGTTCTTAGTTTATAACTAAGAAAAACTAAGAACCGGCTCTTAAATAAGAGTTTTAAGAGCCGGTTCTTAGCCGTAAAGTAAAAAAAAAAAAAAAAAAAACGAAAAAATGAAAATTCAAAAGTTAAGAACCCCACCTAAGAACCCCGCAATGAACATGGCCTAATGGTGAACTCCAAAGTGGGGTTCTTAAAAAAAAATTAAAAAAAAAAGAAAATTTATTAAAAAACAAATATTAAACATACAATAATCATACAATAATCATGATTGTAGATGACCAAATTTTGCAAATACATTCTCAATTAAATCGTTCTTCAATCGTTCATGTATCATCTGGTCGCGCATTTCACTCCGAATAGTAAACATATCGCTGACATTAGTAGGTCTAGCTGTAGAGTACGAGAAATCCACCTGTGAACTTCTGCTTGTTTCTCCTTCTTCGAACATAGATGTTTCGGTGTGAGTGTATCCATCTCGTTCGTCTTCCACTATCATATTGTGTAGTATGATACATGTTCGGATAATGTTGCTGATTTTTTCTTTGTCCCAAAGAAGAGTTGGGTTTCTAACAATTGCAAAACGAGCTTGCAAGACTCCAAAAGCACGCTCGACATCTTTTCTGGCTGATTCTTGACATTTCGCAAATAACTCCGCCTTACGACCTTGAGGAATAGGGATAGATTGGATAAAGGTTGGCCACTTTGGATATATACCGTCGGTGAGGTAGTAGGCCCTATGGTATTTGTGACCGTTGACGGTGAACTCAAGTCTTGGAGCTCGACCTTTTAATATGTCATCAAATACCGGTGACCGATCAAGGACATTAATATCGTTTAATGTACCTGGTGCTCCAAAAAACGTGTGCCATATCCATAAATCTTGCGATGCTACAGCCTCTAGGACAATTGTTGGTTTGCTAGAACCACGACAGTACTGGCCTTTCCATGAGTGTGGACAATTTTTCCACTCTCAATGCATGCAGTCAATGCTTTCAATCATCCCCGGGAAACCCCGTTCCTCTCCGATATCAAGTAGTGGTTGAAGATCTTCTTTTGTTGGTCTTCGTAGATACTCTTCTCCATATATATGTATGATGGCTTCAGTAAATTTTTCCAAACACAACAACGCAGTGCTCTCACCCATGCGGAGATATTCGTCAACCATGTCACCCGCACAACCGTAAGCCAACATACAAATTGCTGCAGTACACTTTTGTAGTGGAGATAGCCCGTATCGGCCTACTGCATCTCTCCTATGTTGAAAATAAGGAACTTCATTGGAGAGCGATTAACAATCCCCGTGAATAATGGCCGGTTCATTCGGAAGCGGCGTCTAAAATAGTGAGACGGATATGTCGGCTCCGCACTGAAATAGTCATTCCATAAACGGTTGTGCTCTTCCTCCCGGTTTCTTTCTACGTATTGTCGTCTCGTCGGAATTGAATGTTGATTTTCCACTATGTTGTTGTACATTACTTCAACTTGTTGTTCAAAGTAAGCTTCGAAAGTTTTTTCTAAATGTTCGTCTGCGTCATCAGATGAGGAAGACATGGTCTGCAAATGTGAACATACAAACTTTAAGAACAAGGACTTGATAATTAATTGAAACCTGAAACAAAATATTATAACTTGAAACTTGATAATTAATTCAAACGTGAAAGTTGGAACTTGATATTACTTAAAACACTAATCTACTAACTTGAAACATTACCTTATTTACTAATTGAAACAAAGGAGACAAAGAGTTTTTTGAGTTATTTGAGTTTTTGAGTTCTTTGAGTTGAGAAAGGAGAGAATGAGTATACTGAAACAACAACCATACAGCTTTTATAAATAGAGATAAGTTGATACATGGTTTGGTTCACATGACAGAGACAACAAACATACAGCTAGGTTCATATTACAACAGCATAGATAGGTTCACGTGACAGAAAACAACAAAATAGATAGGTCCAGATTACATAAAACAATAACAGAGAGCATGCTCCAGTCTGCTCGCAGGCTCCACTCTGCTCCCATGCTCCAACCTGTGACATAAAAAACCAAAAGAGACGTCAGCAGGATAAACAAGTGAACAAACAAGTTAACTATCTAAACTAATAACTCACATGATCAGTTTAAGAGATCAGTTAAACTAACAAACAACCTATTATAACATTTCAGAGATCAGTTTAAGTTTCAGTGACATTTCAATTTCAGAAAGCGGCTCAGGTTTCTCTAGTAGCTTCTCCAGTAGCTTCTGCTTGTTGAGCTTCTCTTTCAACTCCAACACGTTTTTGAAGTCAGTATAAGACTCATGCTGACCACCTTTCCTCTTCTTCGCGGCTTTAGCAGCCTTAACACCCTGAGGCCTAGCACCAGTGACCTCATCTTCATCTTCATCAGCCCGAACAGTCTTACGCTTGTCCTTAGAACCATCCTTAGCTTGATACGCAGAGCACCACTTCTGGTCATGCCTCAGCTCTCTCCAAGCATGCTCTAGAGTGAACTTACAACCATAGTCACTAGAGAACATCTCCAGTGCTTTCCTCATCACGTCATTGTCATTCTCACCGCTTGATTGCAACCTCAAAGACGCCTCATGACAACCAGTGAATTTACACACTTGGTCATTAATCCTTCCCCACCGTTGCTTGCACTGACTCCATGTTCTACGCTCAAAGCCAGTACCCTGAACACTTACGTGATAGTAGTCCTGGATCCGTCGCCAAAAGGTTCCACTTTTTTGCTCATTGCCTACTATTAGATCCTTGCTCGTGTTGAGCCAAGAATTTATAAGGATAACATCCTCTTTCGGAAACCATCTCTGCCTCTCCTTAGCGATTGATGGTTCTGGATAGGGGCTACTAAATTCTGGTAGATCAGGGGAGTCTAGGTCAACTGTTTGAGAACCGGAGAAGCTAACATACCCTTGGGGATATGGTGTGCTTGATTCCCCGATTTGGCTTGTTAGGAGGCTAACATAACCCTGGGGATATGGTGTCATTTTTAAAGTTTGTGTTTTTGTTTCTTTATGCGTTTCTAAGTGGGTTTGGTTCTTGTTACTTTGTGTCTATTTAACTGATGTATTTACTGTTTTTTAGCTAAACCTAACCACCTCGGATCTTAAATGCCTAACCTAATACAATCCAATCAACTCAATGCAACATTGAAGTTAAAGACAGATCAAATCAATGCAGTTGAACCAATTTCAAACTAGAAAGTTTGACATAAAGTTAACTAAGTTATTTTAGTTAACCTAACTAAGTTCTGAAACTAGAAAGTTAACTAGGTTATACTAAACTAGAAATTTTTGAAGCTAGATAGTTAACTAACCTTAACCTTACGCGGCATACTCCAGTTCAGACACTCTTGCTATTAGCTTGTCCAACTGAGCCTTCAGCTCCTTATTATACTCCTCGCATTGTTTCAGACGCGTCTTCATGATACCTAGCTCCTCCTCGACTGCACAGACCCAAGGCTGCCTGTAATGCAGTCCATCGTCCTACAAAAAACATCACAAGTATCAATACATTTTTAAAGAAATATAATGGACTAAAATAAGGCAAGTACAATTATTTACCTTGTACTTCTTGCAGGTGAAGAATCTCTTCCCTGGTTGGTAGTCGAAGACCTCAGCTGGAGCTCTCTCGCGGACAAGCCGTTCCCCGCATACACACTTCTCTTGGATACCAATCATCGAGTCTGTCACAAAGTGTAGGCTGTCGAAATAGGCCTTAGCTCTCTTCTCCTCACTAGGATCCATTCGAAAACCTGCAAATATGTTAAAAGTACACATCATTTAACTAATCGTAAGTGTTAATCAAAGATAAACTTAGAAGAATCAAACATAAGTTATTCGAATTGAAAACCTAATCCCTAATTTCATAACGATCCCCAATTCGGAAAGAAACCGTAAACCCTAATTTCATATCGATCCCTGATTCGGAGATAAACCCTAATTCGAATTGAAAACATAATCGACAAACCCTAATCTATTCGAAAACAGAACCAAAAGAATATGAAAGCCCCATATCGGAACCAAAAAACGTATCACAAATCGAGAATGAACCCATTCGCAAACCCTAATTTCTATCGATCCCCAAATCGAATCTAAAAAACTTAATTGAGCAAAGACTAGACACGAAAACGAACATGAACAAGTACGGATGGATAAATCAACAAAATAATAACATAGATTCAACATGCATGAGTCGATTTACCTTGTTCGCCGATTCGTCGAAGATATCGCCTTCTATCGCATTCTCTTGTTTTTTTTTCTTTCGGTCGCTATAAATGACTTTTTTTTAACTCTCGCAGACGAAATAAAGTGGAGGTCCAATGCCATTCTGCCACGTTGATTTGGACTCGCTTCCAAAACACCTAAAATAAGTGGCGACTCTAACGGGTTTGGACCCTTTTATTAATTTTAAATTCGAAAAAGCAACTCGGGCCTTTGCCATATCCAAGCGATGGAGGTGCTCTAATAGAGGCTAGTTTCTTCTTTTTCTTGATCTCGCCGGGTAGATCATCTGCGATCGCTTGAGCCCAACGGTCCAATGTTTTTTTATTTACTCAGTTACCATGTATAAACAAGTATACAACTGATTATTCAGTTTCGCTTTCCAAAAATGCCTTTATTATATAATATTATATTCATTATTCCATGTAAACTGGAACAATATTTCAGTTTTGGTTTAAGGTCGTATATATATTAATTATATAAAATTACTTGTCCAAGAAATGTTTGATACTATTATGTAAGCAGCTACTTGGTTATATACGCAAAGGGCTAAAGTTTAAAGAAGTT
This sequence comes from Moricandia arvensis, assembly GCA_905132765.1. Taxonomy (NCBI): domain Eukaryota; kingdom Viridiplantae; phylum Streptophyta; class Magnoliopsida; order Brassicales; family Brassicaceae; genus Moricandia; species Moricandia arvensis. The sequence continues at coordinate 73,000 of CAJHQP010000863.1, forward strand.
ATTTTCTAATTTATCCAAGTAACCAACACTACTTCCAGATCCTAAAAAACAAAAGTCTCTGCTTATGAACAACTAATAAATCACTAAACCAAGAACCATAGCGTAAATGAGTTGCATTACAACATAAATGAAAATCACATGAATTCAACTCCAAATTTGCAATTGCTAAAAAGAAATGAACAAAACATCAATAAATATATTATCTTTTAACGGTGATATAGCCATATATAACGAAACAAAACAAAAACAAAGAATGATCTCATAATGTCAACATCGAAATTACAATTTTTTTTTAAAACAAGGAAAAGATATAAAAAGATTTATTCAAAGGTCACGAAGGTGGAGGAGATTAAAAGGAGTAACATATTTGGAGTCGCCATAGAGTAATTTGTCAGCAATGAGGAGATTAGCAGCTTCGCTAGGATGGTACGGGTCCCAAAACACATGCTTTGACCGGTCCGTACAAAGGCTCGAGGTTGGTCCACATGGTAATATCCCCGCCAATCTCCCTCCCGTCCCACAACACGCTTCACTCGATGTTTTAAACCCTATTATCATTTCACACAATAATCAGTATAATTCATAAATTACTTTTATTATTCACTGAAAAAATAATAAAAAATTAATTGAAAAGTATAATGATCATGTGAATTGCAAAAATGTAGTTTTGAATAGATGGACCGAAACGTCAAGTGTTCACTTGCTGTTTTAAAAACACATGGGCCACTAATATATATTCATACCATATTCTTTGTAGTTGACAATGAGGTCCATGACTAGATCATAGACGTTTGCATACACGAAGTGTGCATCTTTAAGACTATCTTTAAGCTCCACCATCAAGAGATCTTTGAGACGAGCATTGTACTGAAGAGCCAACTTGTTTGCCAAATCAACACACTCTTTATCCTTTAGTTGATTGATTGATTTCTGGTATGGTATACATCCGATTGGAGCCACATTTCCCACCACAAATTTACGAGCGTCCAATGCATACAATCGCTAACATTTAATCAAAAAACGCATTTTAGTGAACATCAACAAAGATGGAAAAGACTTAATAATCTACCTAACATATACCTTGAGTTGGTCACGAAGATGGCTAATCATGTCCTCAACAAAAGCTTCAGGGGGTTGTGTTAATCTCGCTTGAGCCGCAACAAAAGGAACTAAGTAGTTGTTGAGAAAATCGTTTGAACCAATTACAATGGAGAACAAAGATTTCTTTATGTAATCTCTGGCCTTATCTTCACCCAAAAGCTTATCAAATTGTTTTCTTGTAATACTGAAGTAATCAACTTGTATATCCATTCCTAACCGATTAACCTACACAAATTATAATTTTGAACCGTTATGTACACAGTCAATCAAAAAAATTGAGTTGAAAAGCATGTTTCAACACAAATTTATAAATTTCGTTTAATAAAATTTCAATAAACTTTTCCCGCCAATCAAACGGTCGTCGCACGTAATTTACGATAAAACATGTCTGCATGAAGGCAAAAAAGACTTACAAATACACTTCCAGTAGCATTAAGAATTCCACCACCACCTGATGCGTAATTCACACCATTTAACAATGCTTCACCATTCGCATTTGGTGCTAGATATGGAACTGCATAATTTGGTTGCCCTAGCTTTTCTCCTATAGACAACAAAACATAATTAGCATAACCATTACAAAAAGAAAACAAAATAATAATTACAAACTTAAAGAGAAATTATGATTTTGCTAAATTTACCAACGATGTCAGCTATAGTACGTCCGTTAGTAAACCGGCCGGTTGGATTCCCACGGGACGGTTTGAAATCGATGCCATTAGGAGGAGTATTGGCTCTTGACAACGTTTGCAAGTAATTGTTATTTCCTGCGTCCACTAACGAATCGCCAAAGACAAACGACGCGGCTAAGGCGTTTTGATCTCCTGCACTAGCTACTCTTCTTGATCCAAAGAAGAACAATATAAAGAAAGGGAGGAAGAGACTAGCTTTGTTCATTGTTTCTTAGATTCTGTTTTTTTGGTGTGTTTTGGTGTTCTTTTGACAATGAAGAGTTTATATAGATAACTCTTCTGACTGGTTAAGAAGGTAGGAGAAGCAACCTTATGTGTTCTGGGTTGTTTAACAAACAAAAAGCTTTCTTAATGGTCAACATGTTACCAATTTTTTTAAAAACTTCATTACAAAACACAGATAGAAAGTTAGGACAACGGTATTTGTGGTGGGTTATGGTTTAGAAAGTTTGAAAAATTAAGACCCTTGTTTTGGTATCTACTCTTAAGCTCTTATTACATCATGCTCTGTATTATCACGAATTGAATTAATTACATTTTTAATCCTAATTGGAAAATAAAAGAGAAAATACTAAAAGTCTCGTAATGGGTTTATAGGAAACCATAAGTTGGGCTTATTTTTATTGGGCTGAATTAAGTGGGGGCCAAAAAATTCGCCGTTGCCGGGGATCGAACCCGGGTCACCCGCGTGACAGGCGGGAATACTTACCACTATACTACAACGACTTTGATGCTAAAATTTGAAAACATATAAGTATCAATAGAGTAACGAATATTTATCCTCAATATTCAAAATATTTTATAAAGTTAGTTTTATGAGTAAGAATAAAAGATGCTTAAATTTTTTATAATATAGTATTTTCTTTGAGTTGGAACCAAATGATTAATAAATTTCAACCTTAAACTAGCAATGTTCATTAATCAAATGAACAAGAGACACATTCTTCACATAATACATACATTTTTCTCTCTTGCTTTAGCCAACCTTTTCCTAAGTTGCTTTTCTACTTGTTGTGTTGAGATTCCATCAATCAGTGCCATAATCGAGCTTAGAGAACAAATTCATATATCACCATAAGGCAATAACGCATCAATTCCTACCACAAAACACGGGACGGTTTGAAACAAAAAAATAATCTTGATGATTTGCATTTGCACCATCATGGAATCGAGCCAGTGACTACCAACTTGTTAGCACTCAAGTCGCACACACGAATCACTCAATTCCTCTTCTCACTCAACACTAATTTTCATAAGCGTCTACGTTCCAATAATCAACCCTCTTTCGTTCAACATCTCTTTTTTTTCACGAGGATCCACTTGGGATCAATGGGAATATTCTCTAGGCATAAACATATAAAAGACTTCCTTAGTGGAAGATATCAAAGTCAGTCTATTATCACCAGCCGCGAAAAACTTTTTTTGATGTGATTCCCTGGGAAAATTTGATCAGGATCAATCGTGCTTGCTCTCTTTCGATGGTTTTAGTTATAATTGCTTTTATTTCCAAAGTTTTATCAGGTTTGTTTGGATTTTGAAGGCATTTGTTTGGTACGCAAGGCCTCAGTCCTTTCCAAATATGTTGAAATTTGAAGTTTTGTGGTGGTTTCTATTTAGGTAAATTCCAAATGTATCAGAATATGTGTCGCAGCCGTATCTGGAAGTGTATTGGATTTGTAGCGGTCTTCCCTGCTGGGATATGAAGTCATCATGGTGTCCTGGTTTTTGAAAGATGGTCTCTCTTTGTTAGAAGAGGCTCATGTTAATGTTTGGCGGGATGAGGGCAGGGGCGGACCCATGCTTTGATGGGGTGTGGCACGTGCCACATGCCAAGTTGTAAAATTTCTTGTACACAAAAATATGCAGATGAGAAATGCAGCTCGTTTAGCTTAAAAGGCTTATTACTGCCCCATGCATACAACTCTTGCTTTAAACTTTGAACTTTTCTTTTTGTTTTTCAGTTTTTTACACACTTTATTACATTTTAATTAATCTTATTTTCATAAAACAATTTTTCCTTTCTCCTCACCAATATATTTTTTCTTCTTTTGTTAATGTTAGTTTTGACCTTTTACAATATCAAAGTTACTTTATTTATGATTTACTATTGTAACTAAAATAAAAAATAAATTATGTATGGTATATAATATGTAATATCACTAAACACTATGTAGCATTATAAAAATATTTATTTTTAGGTGATCTAAGTTTCTAAAATAAAAATTTTCAAGTAATGTATTTTTAATTGTAACAAATATAATATAAATTATTATATTAATTTTTTAAAATAATTTAATTTAATACTTTATAATTATATATAATATATATATACTCCTTCGGTTCCAATTTAGATGAAGTCTTAGTATAAAACACACATATTAAAAAAATATTACTTTTATTCAAAACACTTGATTACAAATAAATAATGATATTCCCACCAATAAATAGGAAGAGTCACACAATAACTAAAAAGTAATGTTATTCCCAGCAATTATTTTATTAATTGCTTACATTAAAAATCTCAAAATTTCGTGTAAATTGAAACACATTATATTTTTTTAGAATTTCATCTAAATTGAAATGAATGAAATACAATAAAAGTTTATAATAATATATATTGTGTCCTAGGTTAAATAATTTTCTGGATCAGTCCATGACTGAGGGCAGTGACGGTGAATCTCTTTTATGTGCTACTAGGAGTTATGAAAATTTGCAGGTGGTTGTTGATTACCTTGTTTTATGTTTATGTTTTGTGATCGGTGTTCTTGTAAGTTGTCATGTGTAAGTTTAAATTGTCCTTTAGTGCCCCCTTGTTTTTGGGGTTGCTTGCTCATGTATTAAACTTTAGTGCCCCCTTGTTTTTTGGGGTTGCTTGCTCATGTATTAAACTTTGTAGTACTCCTCTAAATAAATACTATTATTAATAACAAAAAAAAACATCTTTCTTTCTAGGTTGAATAATGCAAGTTCTATCTTTGAATAATAAATTGCGAAATTTAAAAAGTTAATCAGTTTTATAAGTGATGCTTACTAAGGTTTCATTATCCGGGTTTTTTAAGAGGGTTTCTTAGTTAAAAGTAGTGGTGAGTTTCACCACTTTAACTAAAAGACATTTTTTAAATCTTCTAAATAAGAATCGTCTCTTGCACTGTTTCACGAGCCCTACTGACACGTGGTAACCCATAACTGGTTCAATTAATTTTTTTTTCAATTTTTTTTTAAAAAAAAAGAAAAAAAAAGACACTTGACCCAAACAAAAACATGGGTCTCTAGGATAATGATGATCTAAAGAGAATTGGAACGCATCCAAATATAATAATATCTCCACCTTGTTTCACTATCTTCTAAACTATTCAAACTTCCAGTCGATAATATCCTATAATATTTGATAAATCAAAATATTATTATAAATTGCATAATTTGTAATTTCTTAAAACTACATGTAGTCCTATTGCTTAAGAAGAAAACAGCAAAGAACATCTTCACCGCCTAGTCAGAGTCTTGTCACGTGTCCGTAAGGGTTTGTTCTCGTCAGTCTGTGGCATCGTCTTTGTCCTCTTGCTTTCCCGCTCTGCAAGATAACACATCAACCGTTTCATCTTCGAACTCGTTAATGGAGGAATCGTATCTCACTCACACACTAAGTAGCGACATCTCCTTGACTTAAATTTCACATGACGTTTCTCGGCAACTTCGTCCGACGGAGACTCCGTACTCTGTTGCGAACCTATTCTCGTGAAGATCCCGATCTCCAGGTCAAATTAGGGTTCACCGATACTCTCCTCACGTTGAGGAACTTCCGATTCGATGTTCCTCAGCTTAATCAACTCCTCGATGGATCTAGTTTCTCATTCGAAGGGTTCACCGTCGACCACGTGGTTGTTCGCTTCTCCGTCTGGTCATCTCCGGCTGTTCAGATCGAAATTCGCGGCGTACATGTCAAATTGACGGCTAGGTAAGTTGATTCCATCGCTCAATTGTTTGATTTTGTATAGTTGATTAGGGTTTATTGGTTCTGCGTGTAGAGGGAAGGAGGAAGGAAGGTCAGGGAGGATGCGAGGTTCATCTGAAACTGTAGCGGATGAGATTAAGAAAGTTTTGGCATCTATTGATCCCGAGGTTACACCTGTGAATATTATTTTTATTAGCTCTTGGGAGTGATGTAATTGTAACTCTGTGTGCTTATTTTACATTGCAGGGATGCTTCTTGCATGAAATATTGGAAAGGATGCTGGATGGTACGTCTCAGAGAAGCAAGCTGAAGACTTCTTTCTCGAATCTTGCTCTCAGGCACTTCCGTATTCAGGTACATGGTATTAATGTTCAAGTTTGTTTCCCGGGTTTGAGTGACTTGGGTTGTGTTCTGGAAATCACCGAGCTGAGGAGTGATTCTGAGGATTCTGGGAACATTGGTTTATTGAGGAGTTCAGCTGCTGCAGTTTTATTCCCTTTGAGACGTAGTTCCTTGACACTGAGTGGCCATGGTTTCAAGATTGGATATAAGAGGGATAATGATACCTTTGACCTTTGTGCATTTGACAGTCTTGTTGTTTTGATTACTCTGCATAATCTTCAAATTACTGATCTGATCGTCCGTGTTCCAGAGTTAAGCTTCTCGTTTAGACCTACTGATCTTCCGGTTTTAATGGGATTGGTGAAGTTTTCGTCCAAAGATAGCAATTCTGTGAGAAGTGGACGTTATCTTTGGAAAGTAGCTGCTCGCAGAACTGGCTTGGTGATCTCTCCTCACACTAATTCGTTCCAGAATTTAGTTAGTGCTGTTATCCTCTGGATGCGATACGTGAATGCTTATGAGGTTTTGCTATCTTTAGCTGGGTACTCTAGGAAAATGCCAGAGAAGTCATCACTTTGGAAAGTTTCAGAAAACAAAAGGTATTTTGTGACTGCAAGACGTAAATGGGATATGATATGTGAAATTGAGAAAGAGCTCCCTGCTGAAGCAATCACACGGGCGCGGAGAGTAGCCCGATACAGAACTTGCGTGAATTCTCAGAATGCTAATGATGATTATGAAGAAACTTCCTTATACGGCCACTTAAGTTGTTTGTGTCAGATCACCTGGGTTTTAGCTTATATCTGGAGACTTATTAGTAGATCATTCTGGTTTATAGCCTGCTTTCTCTCGTTAAACAAATTGTTGACCCAAGAACTACAAACTGATGGGAACGATGAAGATGATTCCGAGCGGGCATCTCTTGGATTTCAAGCAGTTGTCAATCTTGGGAGACTTTCTATCACATTTTATCCCGAGAAAATGATTTCAGGTTTGATGTCATCTAAAGACAGTACTGGACACATGGACTCACATGTTGCCATTATGTGCCTTTCGGTTGATGAGTTCTTGGTAATGCATACTGCTGACTGTCTTAATCAGTGTTCGTCTGCTTCCTGTGGAAAATTGAAGATTGAGTCCTCTAGTTTTATAGAAACCAGTCGTTTCAGGAGATCTACAAAAGATCCCAGTACTTCTGCGGAAAGAAATAAGAAGCATGTGCATGAAGATGTGAAAATTATCCTAGAGATGCACCCAGCACAGCCAATTCTACCTTCCAAAACAGATGACAATCATAGCAATCACGAAGGCATTCTGCATCTGCAAAAGCACCTGAGAGATATGTGGTCGAACTGGAACAGCAATTGCTTGAAGTTGGATAAAAGTACTTTTAAAGTTTCTGATAACCCTTGTCTACTCGTTGATATTAAGAGCTGCATGGCATATGAGGATGCTGGTAACCAAGATTCTTGGCCCTGGAAATGCAGCATGGTATCGGGAAAGTTAGATATTGTTTTAGATTATTCATCGTTGTTTTCAATGGCTCTGCTAATTTGGCAGACACAACAGTCTCAAAGCCTATTTGTAGACGAAATTACTCAAGGGGTTCATTCAGGTTCTTTGGTAACAGATGGTGTTGATCCTGAAATGGCTAGTTCTGAGAAATATGGAATCTACAGAAGAATTATTGAACTAGCTTTGCATAGAGTTCATCCAGAGAGACAGATCCAGGTTGGCATACTTGTTGGTGGTCCACAGGTCAAATTGTTGGTGGAGAAGGCTGAAGAAGTGGATGTTTTATCTGGGCAAAAAGATCTTCTTTTATTTGATATCCATGATCTTGATTTTGTGATCTGGCCGACTTCAAAATCTGACGTGGTGCCATTTAGGATGTTTCAAGGGCCTGACAACGCAAGATCAGATAGGCCTTCGCTTCAGGAGCGGGGGCTAAGTGATACTGTGATTCCAAGTTATGAAAAATATGTTTCTCAAGGCTGGAATTCTCTGTCCTCACACTTAGGGTTTCAAGGATTTGATTGTTCTTTCTGCAAAATGGCAGAAAAGAAATGGAGTCAGTTTTTTGTATTGAGACCCGTAACTGTATGCTTTTCATCCTTAAGGTGTGTGGTGTTTCTTCTTATAACAAATTACTCCCTTTTAATCATTGGTACATATGTTCTAGACTAAGCGACCCATTGCTTTTGTCTCCCTGCTTAATACATATTTTGCTTGTCATGTCATACGAGGATTTTTTGATAACATTAGTTAGTGCTGAAGATTGATAGTTAGCTGCATCTCCTCCCCAAATGATAGGACTGAGCTTTGGTGACTCGTTAAACTAGTTAGTGTATGTCATTGTCTATAAGATATCTACATCAAAGAAAAGAGGGTCTTATCCCGGGTAATATTAGCTTTGCATGAAAGCTAATTATCCGTCTTCTCTTTCCGTGGTTTATTTATATTTATATTCCTTTTTTTTCGTTTTATGTGATGTTTTCAACGTTCCTGCTGAAATCACTATTTCATATCATATGACTTCATTATGCAACCAAGTATTGTAAATTGGTAGTAGCCATCGTTTACATTATGCAATTTCCATCTGAACCTGAGAGAACTGCAATCTATTGCAGAGAGCATCTTTATTCCTTTAGCCAAGCTATTATCGATTTCTCAACTGGTTTGGATATGTTGGTGTTGGGACTGACTATTGTATCAAAAACGGATGACCTAAGTGCGTACTTTCAGGTAAGAGAGGCTTTCTTGGCAGTTTTCACTTTCACGTCTTTAATCTGCTAAGTATTTAGAAAGTTGTTTCCTACCGCATGAGTTTATATTTGGTTTGGTGGATCAGATAAGACTCAGATGCTTGGAAGCATGATTATCATTTCCCTTTTTAAGTGTGTACCTTATTCCTTGTTTACGTAGTGCCATGGCGATGATCTTTATAAGTAAAACAATTTGATAAAAAAGGTCTTTAGTAATCTACTCTTCTTATCCATGTGATTAATTGCTGAATATGACTTGCTGCTAAGATATTTTTAAGAGGCCTAAAGGCTTTTTAAATATGATGTGGATTTTCTTGACGATTGGCGTTGTGTCAGAGAAGATTCTTTTAGGCTTTCTTAACTTTGACATGATACTCAGATACTTATGAGTTCCACAATCTAAACGAACCTGTCCTGTGCTTGTTCGGTATAAAATTCCGAGCTTACCATAGGAATTGCTTGAAGATCCTAATTTCCTTTTTAGATTATCAAAAGTTCATGCAAGTAAGTTTTGTTATTTTTTCATCAGATGCTTATAAGCTTAGTTTCTGGGCTATCCGGTGGTTTGAGCGGCCCTAGCTCTGCGGGTCCTTCACTGGGACAAGGGTTTCTCAGGTCTGACGCAGTGCATGTGGAACATGAGACTGAGAAGACTTTTTGCAAAACTCTGTATGCTGTGAAAGCGAGCATTAAGGTTAAGGCTATAGATGTGATATTTGATCTTCCTGTAGCAGATGAAAAATTTGAGAAGCCAACAGAGCTAGCTGATTCGAGAATCTGGTCTTCTGTCCAGGAAGCATGCGCTGAACTATCTTGTGAAGAACGTAGGTTTTTAGTCATTGTTGATTTGTGTGAACTCCAATCTATACTCTTCAGATATAGGGATAATATATGGAAGAGTTCTGGCAGCTTTATCATAGAATCTTTGCCGTTTAGGTCACATGATATGTTGTTTGAAGCATGTCTTTCTAGCTGCATATTGAGTGTGGGTATGGATTGCTCAATCCCATCAGCTCGAGGGGACGCCGGTCGTATAGCTGGTGATTATTCAGGAAACGCATCAACAGAGAATGAACCGACTACAAATAGAGTTCAGGTTCGGAGAGAAGTAGACCAGTTGGACTCTGCGTCAGACTCTTCACTGTCCCACTCGAGCTGTTGGATGCACATCGATTTAGCATTGACTGACTTACTTGTAGCTAGGTGCTCAACAAAACATGTCTTGGTTGAAGTTCGTCGGTCAAGTAACTTCGTAACATCGGTCTCTATTGGGAGAAACTTTGAGTCAGTTTCCTGTAGAGTCGAGGTAAATAATAATCGCTTTGTTTACATATTGACTATCTTTATATGGTGCATTAAGTAACTTGCCATGTTGTTGGCAGGGTGGTCTTTTTGTCCTTGAACCAGATGCCTTGATATGGTTAATTCATGGTTACTCCGCGTACCTTTATTTCATTTCAAGTAAGATGTCAGTGATTCAATCTCCTGCACCAGTTCGTGAGCAAGTCGAAGCTGGTTCAGGTGTCAGTGAAGTTAACCTTCCTTCTCAACAGGAAAATTGGTACCTCGTAGAAGCGTTTTCTATAGATGTTACCGAGTTTGCAATGGGTTTTGTTTGTGCTGATGAATATGGTAAGCTGTACTATCTTTGTCCACTTATTCAAAATTAAATTTTCAGAGAAATGATAATCGCCTGATTTTGCAGGAGGTATAAGAGAAATTGTCCTGGAGATCAATCTCCACAGTTCCCTTGATTCAGCAAGCAGAGAACAGAAATTTCTTTGTGAAGTTTCTCGCCTGTCAGTTCTTTCTAAGATTCTTGAGAGCGTGGAAAAGGACATAAATATTACACAGTTCTCTTCTCCAGCATTTAGTGAATCTTCTTCTTTTATGTCTGGTGCTCCTCTTGAAACACCATTTCAGCAAAGAGATGTAATCAGCTCAGGTGATAGCACAAGTGTTTCAGGAGATTTTAATGGTCTAAGAGAATCTTCTTCAAACAGCAATTTACAAGAAGAACTTCACTCTCGGTATAAAAACTATATATTGGAAGACCTACGTGTCTCTGCATCTGTTAAGAAGCGAGAAATTACCGGTCACCAGTTTATCCAGGCCTGGGAAGGCGGTTGTTCTGTTCTAGGATTTGATATAACCATTTCTCTGTCAGAATTGCAGGTATATTCTTTGGGGTTTGGAATACATATGTAAACAGTTTTGAATTATTCCTTATGTAGTAATACCCTTGTTTGCTGGCCTATCATGTGTTGTTACATCAGATGGTCCTTTCAATGCTTTCATCCTTTTCTACGTTACCTGGAGGAGAAAGTACACATGCTTCTGTAGAAAGGCCTTCATTCAATAGTGAACCTGAAAGAAGTTTTGAGTCTTTAGTTCCTGATGGTAAGTAGGTATATTAATGGTCGAGCCATTCATAAAAAAATTGGGTTCATTCTCCTAATGGAAGATTGGTATACGTATAGGAGCGATTGTTGCCATTCAAGATATACACCAACATATGTTCTTCACAGTGGAAGATAGGGGGGACATGTGTGTTGTGGCTGGTACCCTTCATTATTCTCTGGTCGGAGAAAGAGCTCTTTTCAGGGTACAGTATAATATATGAACAAGAAGAAGATACAGAAAATGATTAGTATTCTTTGTTTTCTCAGTGAGATGACATCCCCTAAAAATTTTGAATTCATGTGCAGGTCACCTACCACCGCCATCAAGGATGGAATTCATCCATCTTATGGTTCTCTTTGACATCTTTGTATGCCAAAAACAATAAAGGAGAGCCATTACGGTTAAACTATCATTCAAGGTCAGATATTGTTAATATCTCTGGACTTTATGACAATGCACCAACACTCTTTCGGGCTACTGTTGGTGAATCCGAAAATTATAAGGGTGACATTGACTTGGAGACATACCGTAAATTGGTCAAAGATTCATTTTACCTCGTCAACAAGAAGGGTGATTCAGCTGTTGCATTTATCGATGGTGTTCCAGAATTTGTCCGGAAGCCAGGAAATCCATTCAAGTTTAAAGTGTTTCGTGAAAGTTTGGCGGCTCGAAATATTACATCTGTGCTACCTGCTGAGACCCATGATTCTGAAACGCAATCTGTGATGAACCCTTCTCCCCCTTCTATTACCGTAACAATTGATGGCGTATCTCTGACCATTGTTCATGAACTTTCAGAAACAAGGGACAGATTTCCCCTGTTTCGTGGTTCAATCAATATAACTCAGCTAACTTTACAAATGCTATCATCTAAAGCCAGGATTATGAGCACATCAAACATTTTAGTGCTGTACTTTGATGCTCAGACAAACCAATGGTGAGAAGTTCCCTTTTAATATACGTATTCGCTGTTTTATGCATTTTCCTCGCGTGTATAGAATTTCCTTAAGCAATGAGTTTTCTTTTCTTCTGGAATAGGCGGGAACTCATACATCCAGTTGAAGTTAGTACTTTCTACCGTTCAACTTTTCAGACCCAGGATCTTGAAAATACTATTCACAAAGTCCCTAGCCATGTTTACTGCAGAATTGGAAAGGTACTCAAAGCTTCTTACTGTATTTTCCATGAAGTCTTGGAGCTAAATAATTCGTTATATATCTTTCCCCTCGCATGTGCAGTTGGAAGTCTTTGTAACCGAGCTGTCATTAGATATGCTCCTTTTTATGCTTGGGAAACTGGAGGTTGCTGGTCCATTTTCTGTGAAAACCTCCGTTATTCTTGCCAATTGTTGCAAGGTTACCCTTTCCCTGATTACTGTCCACTGCTTTTATAGTTTTCGTACTTTCCCCTTGATTACATCTGTTCTATAGAGTAACCATGAAAAATTTTCATCTTTTTCAGGTAGAAAACCTCTCTGGCCTTGACCTCACATGCCGTTTCAATGAGAAACAGACTGCTACAGTTGGTAGGAAGCAAACTGCTTCGATTTTTCTTCGGTAACTCATTTGTCCCTTTATGCCTTGTTTTATTCTGCAACAGGAAGATGCATGTGTTTATGCGTCCTCGGAATGCCACAGTATTTGGCACTCTCTTTGATTAGATTGCTGAAATAACTTCTTTTCCCATTTTCCGATTATTGTAGTGCGTACTTCTTTTTATACATAAGGTGCAGAAGAAAAGTACTAAATTAAGAATAATATTTTTGAACTAACTGGGAGTGGAGACACATGTTCACTTCTGTTTATCATAACAAAGTTGATAGCAGATTCCTAATCGTGTGTAATATCTTTTAGCAAAGTTGATAGCAGATTCCTAATCGTGTGTAATATCTTTTAAAGGCATTCAATGAACCATCAACCAGAATTTTCCCCAGTGGCTGCGGTCCAGCTATCTTCTGGAAATTTCGTAACTTCTTCTATTAACGTTTCTTTGTTAGAAGCCAGAACACTAGCTTGGAGAACAAGGATAGTATCACTCCAAGGTACTATGATGCTTTTCACACCTATATATGTTCATGGTTTCCCACCTGAATAAGAATACGTTGCAGCCACTGCTGAACTTTATATATGTTTTATAGATTCAAGGAGTCATCCTGGACCATTTGTTGTTATTGATGTTAAGAAGGGGTTTGAGGTATGTCCAAAGTTGATTCAAGGTTTTCTATAAGACCATTTTTCAATTAATGCAGTTTTTCCTTAATCTTTTGCATTTGGCTACAACCTGCAGGACGGTTTATCGATCTCAGTTTCTCCTTTGACAAGGATTCATAACGAAACTAGTCTTCCGATGGAGATACGTTTCCAACGATCTAAGCAGAAGAGAGATGTTTTTGCTTCTGTACCTCTGAAGCCTGGTGGTTCAATTGATGATTCAGTGGCAGCATTTAATGCCATAAGCTTATCGGGAGATCTGAAGAAGGCGCTGACATCTTTGGCTGTTGGTAAGATTCTGGTTTCCTGATACGATAGTCATAACTTGAACTTTAAAGTAAGGTTGAAATGTCCCCTTATCACAATAGCTTGTGCAACTAGGTTTCCATCAGTTTGTCTTTTTTTGTTTCCCTATATTTCTCTACTTTAGTTTTGCAGGTGATATCAGTAGTCTAGTTTCTCGTAACAGACATGATGATTAACCACAATGATCTCTATTAGTGGCATTCTGATTGGTTTTATAACTCAATGGCAGGTAATTTTTCACTCTCGTTCAGACCCAGATCTTTGGATTTTTTTTCTGAGAGTGGGAAGTCACTGGCAAGTGAATGGTCTGAAGAGCTTGAAGGAGGGAAGGCGGTACGCCTAACTGGAATTTTTGATAAATTAAGTTATGAAGTTAAAAGGGCTTTAGCTATCAAATCAGTGAATGTCTCCTTGACTACTACATATTGCTCTGTCACATCTGAAAGTCAGTGTGTCGACAAGGTGCATTTTCTGATCCATAGCGTTGGAAGGGAAGTATCTATCGTACGGCCTGATGCATCATCTGATGTGTTTGAGAAACGGAATGCATGTATTGCACTGCGAGAGCAGAAGGAAATTTTTCTTTTGCCCACCGTTCACGTGTCCAACTTCCTATCCTCCGAGGCAGCCATTTTTTTGACAGAGACTGGTACTGCAGAAAAGTATGTGCTTTTTAGGTTACATATATTCCTGCATCTAACATTACTATTCTGCTCGCAGATCAGTTAACCTCGATGGAGAAACACAGCATTGGTAAGCATGCAACGGTACAGAGCGGAAAAACAATGGATTTCTATGCTAATCCTGACATGATATACTTTAGAGTTACTCTCACTGCAACCCAAACGAGCTGTAAACCAGTCAACAGTGGTCAGTGGGTTAAGAAGTTACAAAAACAGAAAGATGATGCAGAGTCTTTGGATGTTGGTCTTGATTTTGCCGGTGGAAGATACTCTGCTTCCTTGAGATTGTCGTTAGGAAAAAGAGGCATACTGGAGGTCATGTTTTACTTTGAATTCTGTTTCCATCCTGATTGCTTTTACTTAAAATATATCTTTCTGGTTTGTGCAGGCAGCCGTTTTCACGCCGTACATTCTTAAAAACGACTCAGATTGCACCTTGTTCTTCTATCCCCCTGATCAAAAGCCTCTATCCAGGTATACAAAATCTGAAACAAGATATACTTTTATCTGGTAATGGCTATTTACATTTAAACTAAGCAAATGCAGGGAAGATTTGGAGAAACTTGATCACATTGTACCCCCTGAGTTTGGATTGTATTTGCGCAAAAAGACAGAAGGGTCGTGGTTTTTAAGGTAGGCTATCCGTGCTCAGCATATGGTTATTTTCCACCCAATATCATTTTATGAACTACTTTGTTTGTCCAGATCTCGCAAGGTTAGTGTTATATTGGCTGATGGTCATGGGGCGACTGAAGCAGTGTTGGATTTAGATGCTTTATCAGGACTTACAGAAATTAGTTTGGGAACAAAAGACGACTCTGGAGTTCGGTATATAACAAGGTTTGGGTTGTCAGTTAAATCAATCTCAAGTAAGATGTTTGTTCCATCACGGATTGTGACTTTTGTTCCGAGACATCTTGTAATCAATGAATCGGAGGAGACCATAAACATCCGCCAACGCAATTTTCAGGTTCTTGTTGTGTCCCCTTTCAGTTCCTTTTTGGCTTTCATCTCGGGAACATGATTTATTTACTTTTCTTTCTATCACTTTTGGTTTTCTTGGAAGGATGACTCTGTAGGCATAATCACCATCAAGAGCAAGCAGAGAGCAGCCTTACGATTGCAGGAGGAAGCTACACTGAGAAAAGAACGTCATCTGTTCGAAACTTTTATCAGAAAGCACGGAAGTGACAATGCTAACCCTTTGACATTCATTCAGTTCCGGTTGAACAAGGCAAACTGGAGTTGGTCAGGGCCGCTGTGCATCACTTCAATTGGATGTTTCTTCCTCAAGTTCAGAAAGCAGTCAGGTGAAACAGGCAGAGGCTCAGTTGAATTTGCAACTGTAAATGTTACTGAAGAAGGATCAACTCTTGCTGTGCGCTTCCAAAAACCACCAAATACCCCACCACCATATCGAATTGAGAATTTCTTGTCTGCATCTCTCACTTACTACCAAAAGGTTGGCCACATCCTACTTCGTGTCATCTCTACGTATGTTTTTTTTAATAAAAAAATGATGTGCATCATTCAGTGTCCGTTGCTTAATTGCAGGATTCATCAGAGATTGAAGTACTTGGACCTGGAAGTGGGGCTGATTATGCATGGGATGATCTGACCCTTCCTCACAAACTTGTAGTTATAGTAGATGGTAATGGTTGGCTTCCAATTTTTTCCTGCTTAGCTTCCATAACGTCTTAAAAATGACAGTTTATTCCATGTTCACTCATAGGTATTTTTGATTGACCTAAAAGCTGACTTCTTTTCAGGCATGATACCGCTGCGTGAAGTCAGCTTAGATAAGGTTCGTCCGTGGAAACCCCTTTTCAAGGCAACCCAACACAGAAGCATAGCCTCCCACTTAATGTTGGAAAAGAAAGGCAAAGATCATAAAACTGCCTACGAGCAATTGAGTAGCATGCCGATGGTAAAGGTCGGATATGAAGTATATGCAGATGGTCTGACTCGAGTCATTCGCATTTGTGAAGTTTCAAAAGGCCTTAAAGGAGACTCAGTATTCCGTTCACGTTCAAAAATTCAATTCCGGATAACCCATTTAGGAATTCAGTTACTTGAAAAAGTGAAGCAAGTAAGTCGGTCCTCTACCTCTCTTTTGCACCATCACATCTGTATTATGTAGCTATACCTGCATTAGTTTGCGTCGACCTCCTTTGCTTCATAGACTTGATTCTGCGTTCAAATGTTTATGCAGAATGCAGAGGAGAAAACTGTCCTGTCTTATTCTCCGATCCTAGTGGCAAGACTAGATAATTTTGGTCTAAAATCCATGTTCACTGACCAACAGAAATTTAACCAACTATGCATAGAGGTAACTTTTATGAAGTGCAAATAGGCTGGCTTGGTTTTCTGGTTGGAGAAATATGACAGGGCTTTTGTCTTCGGATACTGCAGGCTCTGAATGTGGATCACAAATGGGCAGGGGCACCCTTTGCAGCCATGCTTCGTCAGCATCATTCAGATGCCAGTGACGGAAATGGTTGTATATTCAAATGTGTATTTGTTCTAGCATCAAGAGGTTCCAGCGTCACACAAGTCAAGCACGCCTCAATAGTTTTGCAGGTATTAGGCGGTTATTGTGTCACTCTCTTCGAATTTCACCTTACCTTTTTCTCCTCACACTGTCTAATCAACGAGTAGAAAATAGAACAGCCAGAGTCAACTTCTGACTCTCCAAGTTCTGATTGTATCGGACCAGTATTCGATCCTAACATTCCTGCTTATGCTGTCGGATTTAATATTCTTAATGTTTTACGTGCAGCCAGTCAATTTGAACCTAGACGAAGAGACTCTGATGAGAGTTGTGGCATTTTGGAGATCGTCTCTCAGTACTACTAGTACGCAAAGTAGTCAATATTATTTTGACAATTTTGAAATTCACCCAATAAAGGTTTGTTCTAACAGTTGTTCTAATCGTTTTCTTTTTCAATTTCTATTGTATGCTGTGTTTAAATTACTACATCCGTTTCTCATCTTTTCGATTAGATAATTGCTAATTTTGTTCCTGGGAGCTCATATTCGAGCTATAATTCCGCTCAAGAAACTCTGAGGTCATTGCTGCATAGTGTTGTTAAGGTATGTGCATTAAAAAAAATCATATCTTTTTACTTTTCTGTTTTGCGTGTATTCACATGTAAATCATTTCTCACGAGCTAATGCTTTGTCTGGTACTTTGTTTTCTGTAGGTTCCACAGATAAAAAATATGGTTGTCGAGCTAAATGGTGTACTGGTCACTCATGCTTTGATCACGGTTCGCGAACTACTTCTTCGATGTGTAAAACATTACTCATGGTATCATCTTTTGCTTGTATGTTAAAAGTTCCTAATTACACTTCCGTCTGTTTTTAGTATTAATAGCTTGGATGACTGTTGTTTAGGTATGCAATGAGAGCAATCTACATTGCAAAAGGCAGTCCATTGCTTCCGCCAGCTTTCGCATCCATGTTCGATGATTTTGCATCTTCCTCTCTTGATGCCTTTTTCGATCCTTCTCGAGGCTTGGTGAACGTCCCTGGTTTGACAGTGGGTAAGATATGACCATCTCTGGTATCAATCCCTTCATTTTTGGCATCTAAATGCATCATTTGAGGTGGAAATATCCTTTGCTTATATCTGTTGTAGGCACCTTCAAACTCCTCAGCAAATTTATTGACAACAAAGGATTGTCAGGGACAAGACGTTACTTTGGTGATCTTGGGAAAACTGTACGTACCATATACTATATCGAATCATGAACTTTCGAGTTTTTTCCCCCGTTAAACCTCTTTATGAAACTACCATGTCGCAGCTAAGAACAGCAGGATCCAATGTCATCTTCGCTGCTCTCACTGAAATCTCAGACTCTGTTCTGAGGGGTGCAGAAATGAAAGGGCTTGATGGACTGGTGAGGACTTATCACCTTTCATACTTATAATTAGGAAGGCTGAAGTTTCATTACCAAATCAGTGTTTTTAAATCATCTCTCTTTCTATCTTCTCCCACAGGTTAGCGGTTTCCACCATGGAGTCCTAAAACTAGCGATGGAACCTTCGGTGATAGGAACAGCTTTGATGGAAGGTGGGCCTGATAGAACAATTAAGCTTGATCGTAGTCCCGGTATTGATGAGGTGATGTCTCAGGACCTTATCTTATACAACTTCAAACTAACGTTTTTATAATAGAAGGATCAGACGGCTTCCTTAACATGTAAAACCTATAGAGAATAAGCTTTTCGTCATGTCTACTAAGTTCTTATTAGAATCATTGTCACACATTCTTGCGACACTTAGTTATGTATGCTCATGCTCATATTCACTCGTTGCAGTTATACATCGAAGGATACCTTCAAGCGATGTTGGATACGATGTATAGACAGGAGTATCTCAGAGTCAAAGTCATTGATGATCAGGTGAATTTCAAGAACTTAGATTTGCTTTGCCATGATGAACGTGCTATTTTCGTGACTGACCAAACATATATGTATACGCACTTGTAGGTTTTCCTGAAAAACCTCCCACCAAGCAACTCTTTGATAGATGAGATGATAGACCGAGTCAAAGATTTTCTGGAAAGCAGGGGTTTGCTGAAAGGAGATCCTTCAAGCTCTCGTCCTCGTCGCCGTCTCCATGGAGATAAGGTTAAAACTCATAATATCCCTTTATACTCTTTCCTTTGATTTTTGATGAATCTCTGAGTAATATATGAGCATCTTGATATGATCAGGAATGGAAGATTGGGCCAACAGTGATGACATTATGTGAACATCTATTCGTAAGCTTTGCAATTCGCATACTTAGACAACACGCCACCAAGTTCATATCCGGTCGTAGGCCAAAGAAAGAAGAAGAGGCAGAGGCTAGTGACAGTGGTTCCAGTACTGCAATAGTACCGGTACTTGATGACAAGAAGAAAAAGAAGATGAAGTTTATGTGGAAAGCTGGTGTTTGGCAGTTCGTGGCGTCAGGCATCGTAGCGTACATAGACGGACGTTTGTGCAGACAGATTCCTAATCCAATAGCTCGTCGGATAGTTAGTGGGTTTCTGTTAAGTTTTCTTGACAAAAGCAGTGACCAATAATAATGACTTCCTCTGTAAATATCATTCTTACAGTAAAAAAAAGGTTAAAGAGTAAGCGATTTGCCAGATCATTCTCTTACCTGCGTCTGTAGTTCTTTATTGTTTCTTTTTGTGTATGATTTCCACACAAGAAACGAAAGCTTCTTCAGACATGGAACACTAATAACTCATAGACTCTGAACCCAGACCCGACAGGCTATTTTTCTGGTTCGAATTATCATTGAAAACCGAATTATGTAAAAGATGCAAATTAAACCGCGAAAACAGCAAAAACCGGCGAACGTGAAGTTGACCAGTAGCAAACCGGATGATAAATCTCAAAACCGTGTTTATTTTACCGTTAACTTTACAAGTTAAGACTTGCTCCCTAAGCTACATAAAAAGGAAACTAGTTTTGCTTTTAAAAGAAAAAAGGAAATTGGTAAAATTATCTTTTCGTTATTTCCTTTTTTCCGAAAACCCAATTCCATCTATATAAACAAACAGCAGTCTCTTCTCTAACGCACCACTCTTCCTTCTCTCTCTTGTTCTGTCTCTCCTCCTTGTGTTTATTCTCTCAAGAAACCACCATGGCTTTGTCCGATGATCTTCCTCCACAGCTTACGAAAGACGTCAAAAGAAGAAGCAAAAAGAGAAGAACCGTGAAAAGCAAAGACGTTGAACTACTTCTCAGCGTCGCTACAAGAGCCGCTCACATCGCAAGAGACAAAGGATTCCACGTCGTCTCTCCCGAAGCCATAAGATGCGTTGAAGTTCTGAGAATGATGCGAAGCATGCCCTTGACTCCTCGTCTCATCACCAAAACGAATGCCTTGCGCTCTCTCCAATTCCTCGCCATGAATGGTAACCCTAAAATCAGATCAGAGTCTAAATCCGTTCTTAATCACTTGAGGGGTGTTCTTGCGAGTAGTTGAAGAAAGAGTTTTGCTTGGAAGACACGGAGATTGAAGAAGAGAGTATAAAGACTAGGGTTTTATTTTCTGAACAGAATTATTTTTATAACGAATATTCTTTTGAATCGCACAAGTAGAATCTAATATACTTTTGTTCTTGTCTAGTTCAAATTTTGTCATGTTTGAATCAAATTGGTTGTTTAATATAACAAAGTTGCGTGATTTGAAAACAGAGAATTGGATTTATCATATTTTTCACTTGCCTCTGAATTGGTGAAGCTTTCTCAGCTATTCCAACAAAACCACAAACAACAATCTTCATCCATCAGACTTTCATTCTCTTTCTTGTAAGATGATGTTGAACTTGTTTTCGATGAGCCTTTCAAGCTCACCTTACTAGAGATTGAGGACTCTGTTGACTTGGTGGAGTGTCTTTTTAAGGTGAATCGCTTACAGAATCCTCTGGTTGTGGCGACACTGACATTGATAGATCTCAAGAGCCAGAACTGGTGAAGTGTCTTTGTGTTTAGCATTTACAATCAAGTGGTGGTCACTAACGTTAATGCTCTCGGTGTTCCCTATGAGTGTGGATGTTGTAGGTGCAAAAAACAAAAGGCTTCTGTGAAGTTTACCTGAAATCCACATCACCCTTGTTCTTATTCTCTTCCGAGTTCAGAGATTCTGGCCCAGCCCTGCGGTTTTTGTCCGAACCGAACTGAACCGAATTTTTTGGTTTTTAGTCAGATTACAGTTTTGATTTCGGTTTAGTTCGGTAAGTTTTTGAAAAATAATTTGATTTTTGGTTCGGTTTCCGATTTTCAAAAAAAAAACAATAAATGAAAATAATTTAATTTAACCAAAAAACTGAATCGAAAATAACCCAATTTAACCGAAAATATCCGAACTCTTTTAGAATACTATACTGAAATCACCGAAAATAAAAAAAAATCAGTTATTATCAGAAATAAAAGTGAAAACCGAAAATAATCGACAACCGAACTCAACCGAAACTTAATTCAGTTAAATTTGGAATTGATTGTCAAAATTTTGGTTAAACGAACACCGACGGTTCGATTTCGGAAAACCGAACGAGCTACTCTGGCCGCTTGGTTGGCAACATTTTAAAACGAGAGCCAAGTGTGTTTCTTTTGGGTCCCAGTATTGTTAGTGTAATGGGCTTTGAGACTTGCTCCCCAAGCTACATGTAATCCTTGAGCAGAACATTAAAAAAGGAAATTGATTTTAGTTTAAATCGAAAAAAAAGAAAACTGGTAAAATCCCCTAGACATTATTTGAGAAGTGATTTGCTTATGTGTCTTCACCACAATCATTTGAAGCTAAAAAATGATGACATGGCTACTCAAAAATGTGACATGGATCATTTCTTATTGTGACATGGCTCAAAGCAATTATGATACAAGATTCAATTATAGAAAATTAAATATATGATAATAAATATGAAAAATAAATATTACCATTTAGAAATTTTGAACTATTTTAGAAAATTAAAATAGTTTAACAAATTAAATTAAATTCTGAATGCAACAAAATTGAAAAAATCAACTAAAATAAAGTTAATTACTTTTCTATCTTTTAAAAAATAATAATATTTGAAATTTTCTTTTTAATAATTTTACTTAATATTAAAATATAAGAGATGTTATATCTGCGCATGGCGCAGGAAACCATCTAGTCTATATAAACAAACGCAGCCTCCTCATTCTCTCTCTCTCTGTCTTCGTCTTGTTTGTGTCTCAAGAAACCATGGCTTTGTCGGACGATGATCTTCCTCCACAGCTTACAAAAGATGTCAAGAGAAGAAGCAAAAAAAGAAGAACCGTGAAGAGTAAAGACCTAGAAGTACTTCTCAGCGTGGCTACAAGAGCCGCTCGTATCGCAAGAGACAAAAGGATACTACACCGTCTCTCCGGAAGCTATACGATGCGTTGAAGTTCTGAGAATGATGCGAAGCATGCCTCTCACTCCTCGTCTTATCAACAAAACTGGAGCCTTGCGTGCTCTTCATCTCCTCGTTACGGATGGTAACCCTAAAATCTGGTCCGAGTCTAAATCCCTTCTTAATCACTTGAAGGGTGTTCTTGCAAGTAGCTGATGCGAGGGTTTTGCTTGGAAGACACGAAGCTTGGAGAATAGGGTATAGAGACTAGGGTTTTATTTTCTGATCAGTTTTGTAATGAATTCTTGTGAATCCCATTTTTGTTGTCTAGTTCAAATTGTGTCATGTTTGAATCAAATTGATTGTTTACTATAACAAAGTTGCGTGATTTGAAGACAAAGAGTTGGTACAATTATATGAAATTGATAGTTATGGGCTAAACAGAGATGATCTTTTAATATGGGGACTAGGGTTTAAAAAATTGTGTAACAAATTCTTGTGAATCACCAAGTATTTTTGATACAGTAAATCTCATGATAGAAAGAACAAGATGATGAACAGTAACTCGTATTGATTCAATCAATATTATTACACAAAGAAACACTTAGAGCAAAGATGAGGAAGGAATCTCAGAGAAAACTTCAGAGATTAACGTAGAAAATACAGAGAATATAGATGACGAAATAACAAACTTTCTTGATATTTTTCGAGAAAAACTTGCCCTTATTTATCTGAAATCAAATTTCACATGAAGCCAATCCATCATTCTTTTGTGCACTAATGAGTCTGAATAAAAGCTCTTCCTAAAGGTTTCAAGGGAGATTCAAACATACAACTTAAACCGACACAAAAGACCAAACTTGTCTCACAAGATAGATAAAATTCTAAACATGTATCTTCAGTAAAGACATATAGTAATGCCTTCAGTTAAAGAAAACTATATATAACAGAGACCTCATCAGTATATCATTACAACAACAACTACATTTTAGTATTCATAAGCAGCAGTTCTCTTCATCATCCTCATGAACTCTTCCATATTAACTTCACCATCACCTGCACTTTTGTAATTATTTAGTATGAATCATGTAACATCATGCTTCTTCACTAAACATTCTTTGTACAAGAGAAATAGAGGTTGGAAACTTACGGTCACGGTCTGCTTCTTCAACCATCTCACGTATCTCAGCGTCTGTGAAGTTTTCACCCAAGTCCTTTGCCATGCGTTTAATATCATCAGCTGATATCTTCCCCTGCAAAAAATGTAAATGATAACCTTTTGTAGAGATTGTAATCCTCTCAGAGATGAAAGAAAGAGAGTGTATAATACTATACATTATTGTCAAGATCAATGATCTTGAAAGCCTTGGTGAGCTCTTCCTTGGTGTCTCTTTCACCGATCTTAGCAGTCATCATATAGTAAAACTCATCGTAATCTATGGCTCCACTTCCATCCTTGTCCACATCAGCTATCATTTTCTCGATTTGCTTCACCCAAACAAACAAAACAAACAGGATAATATCAGAATCATCATTCTTTAAAGAAGTAAATGAATGAAACTTCTGTTACCTCTTCAGTCATCTCAAAACCAAGCGCCCTAATCACACAGAGTAGTAGTAACTTGAAAGATTAGTCTTCCAAAATCATAAAAATGAATGAGAGAGAAAACAAGTTCACCTCATGGCAACGTTAAGCTCTTTAGCATCAATGGTGCCAGAACCATCAGTGTCGAAGAGATCAAAGGCTTCCTTGATCTCTTGCCTCTTCTGCTGATTCAACCCATGATGACGTCTCGGTTTCTCTTTCCTCGAAACACCTCTGTAAAGACCCGACTGCAGTCAAACATCGAACCAATTAAACCACCTCAAGAACATGAAGCTTTTCACAGAGAAACCAAACCAAAGTAAAAATCTAAACTTTGACCTATGTACACGCTCGAGTGAAATAAGAAACAATTAAACCTCAAGAACACAGTAAGCACTTATAGAGAAACCAACACAGCACAAAGACAGCTCTGTCTTGCTTAAATTATAAAAATCTAAACTTTAACAACCAAGCGTAAGAAAAGAGATCATTTTTTAGCATAAAAATCTTAAAGCTATGAGACACTCTATATCAATCTTCTCTGAATGATTCAATCTCGATTCAGATCTTAAAACCCATAATGCAAAAGAAAATCGTTAAAAGGAAAAAACTTTGATAAGATCTCAAAATATTGCTGATACAAATTGAAACAAGTCGAAGTAACGAACCATATCTTCTTTGCGGCGGCGATGCGAATCGGAGAGATCGAAGAAGCTCTTTCGCTGAAAATCTCCGCGTCGAATTCTCTAAATAAGTAATCTAAACCTTCCTTTCTACTTTCCTCGTTTCTTTCATATCGGAAAAGAAAAAGTAAACTAAATGGATTATATGGGCCTATTACTGAAAGGCCCATTAATGAAGACAAATGAGCCGGGCCGTGACGCATGAAATATTACTGAATAGTCGTAACGCATGAAATAAAATTGGTCCATCCATCCCATCAAATAAACTGTTTTATTTTTTATTTTGAGGGTTAGTTTTAACAGAAATTGCACCCACTATCCAAAAATACTCAAATTCACCCACTACCCACAATCATCTTTTTTCTTCCTATCTCTCTCTTTAAGAATATAATTATATTTTTTGGTTATTTCACAAAGAGAAATATCTTAAAATGGATTAAAAAGAAATTGTCACCAAAATAGCTTTTAAAAATAAAAATAATCAAAATAGACTTTATTAAAAAGTATAAATATATATTTATATTTATTGAGTTAACTAATTTATATTTATTGCGTAAAATTATGGGGTAAGATTTTAGAGGTGAAGTTTACAATTTAGAAAAAAAATTCAAAATAAAATATTTTTTTTTATTAAAAATGATAAGTTCGGGCGTTCATCCTTAATCCCACTAAGTCCGGAGCCAGCCTTTGTATGTATCTTTTTAAGGACCATGAACGCATGACCTTTCAGACCGAAGCCTGAGGTGTAATCAGTTAAGCTACCTCGTCAAAGTTAAAATATCTATTTTAGTTATTTTATTATTTGAAATGACAAAATTTTCAAAAATGTATATCTGAGAGATTTGTCCTCTCACAAATTACATAACCGCTAGTTTTAATCCATTAACTACACAGTTGATTTAGAAACTAAATTATACATAATAACTAGTCATGACTCAAGATGAAATGTTTGTTTCTCTTGGAACTAAGCTATGGTTTAAAAGACGCTGCAAAGTATCAGCTCAGCCTGGTGTCACGGGCTTTTTCCGGAAATAAAACAGTGTGTGACACTGGGCTAGCTACAATTTCATGCAAGTCCCTATAATATCAAACTGAATAGTGTATCTGAGTATGTATAGGGATAAGTAAAAAAAAACTAAATGATATTTCGAATCATCCCACTCGCAAAAAAGAAAAAAAAAATGGCCACAATGTTATCTCCAAGGCATCGAGGTACTCCATATGAAAACCAGACTACCCCATCAAAATCAGATGAATAATGGCGTCATAGCACAGTGTTGTTGCTAGATCCTAAGATTTTACCGTGTAGGTTTTTTTTTAACAAGATATCATGCAACTTTTCCTTATATAATATAACTTCTTTTTGACATGCATTACAATATATATACATAATAAGGAGCGCATATGTGTACTAAGATAGAATTGTATAAGCGTAGTACCAAAAAATTAACCTGTATACAAAACTTATGAAGAACACATTTTGTGTTCCAAAAAAAACATTGAGAAACTCACGTTATTCCTCGCCACCGGACGCACGCTTGCTTGGTAGACTTTATAGCCTTCCTATAACCTATCAAGAATCGATTTATAAAGAAGAGATCTGAGATATATCATCCACACGAGCGTTTATTTAAAAACAACAAAGCATGAATGATTTATAAGAAAGTGGTAGCGAATCAAGCAATAAAGTTTCCTTTACTTTGAATAGAGTCGTCTAATTTAATATTATAGGTTTGATTAGTAATAAAGAAACTAGAATTGTATTGTCAAACAAAAAAGCAGAATTGTATGGTTGTATCTAATAGTTTAAATGTTAAATCGTAAAAGAAAATTGTGAATTGAAAGTAAACAGAAATAACAAAAATGTTGCCTAACAATAAATGCACAGAAAAAACAAATTTTGTTGTAAAACATTCTGAAATAGGCAAATCTCTTAAAAAAACCTTTTGAAATTTTTATCATAAAAATAAACCTTAAAATGATTAAAATAGACTTTTTTAAAAAATTTAATATTTTTTTTATGTTTTTTTTATTTTTGACATCACTTCAAAAAAACTCACCCCATAAATCTAAACCATAAGTCTCGATTAGTTAACCCAAAGAGTATAAATGCATATTTACACATTTTAATAAAGTTTATTTTGGTCATTTTTTCTTTAAGTGTTATTTTTGAGACACAAATTTTTTTAAATCTATTTTAGGGTATTTCTCTTTTGAAAAAATAAAAAATATTATTGAGTTTCATTATAATTTTATCTTATTTTATTTTTGCTGAAGTTATGGTACAATTGTATATTTCATTTTACATATGGACGTCATTAATATATATTTTCTTTGTTTCAGTTTAGTTGATGTTTAAAATTAATACACAAAAATTAAAAAAGTGCTAATTTTTATAAATTGTATCTTAGTTACATAAGTTTTTATTAAATAACACTAGTTCAACCAATAAAAGGCAGCATTATGTAATTGGTTACAAAAACCAAAAGATGCTATTTTTTATCTAGAATAATGAAAACAAAAATTTGCATTACAATTTTTTTAGATGTCAAATAAATTGAAACAAATGGTGTAATTATATACTAAACATGAGTTGAATATAGCCTACTAGCTTTAATGGATTGTAATGTATCTATATATCTACATGCATACGTGTTCTCAATTATTTGCAGACATGTTATTGTGAAGGGTAATAAGTAATAACTAATGATGTATTAAGCACATGGGGGAGCATTAAGCCTCTTTGAATTTATTCAGCCTAACAGTTTTATTGTTATGCATTACTCCCTCATTTTTAATAAATGACTTTCTATGATTGTACAGACGAATTATTTTAAATTTTTTTACCTTTTCAAAATAAAAACACAAATAATTATTCACATTACTATAATTCGATCAGAGATAAATTAAACCGCAAAATATAAAAAATCAATAAATGTTGTATTCAAAATATTATTTTCATAATACCTTCAATAGAATTCAGACTACGTACTAACTGTAATAGATATCAATTATATTTGATTAGAACTTGAACACACTGTTTTCTTGTGGATATGGGTATAAAGTCATAAATAGCAACTTGATATACCCATATGCTTTTATAATACGATCTACTTCTAATCATTATCCTTAAAGCAGGTTTAGTGTGGAAGGTAATAAGGTAATTTTTAGGTAATAAGGTATTGTGCACATGGTTTCTGATATTTTAGTATATATAAATTGCGGGATCTTTTAACCCTCTTGCAATTTTAAAACATAATTATATATCATTTGTATTGGTTATGAGGTTTTAGCATAAACTAATACTAGTCTACCACTAAGATATATAGGTCTTCTTTGTGAATTTTGTTATTATATTGAGTGGCTTGCCTTAAAATCCGATAAAATGGAGGTACAAAGAAGATGCGATCAAATCAATACATCTTTTTAGATGTTTTCTTCCAAGGATATTATCACATTACCATTTGATCATGATTCATGAAATAATATATTTTTGAACAAAGAACCAATAGTATATCATTAGGAGAATAGGCTACACCAATACATTGGCTCTGGAAAGCTTGAAGGTGCAGTTTCGATCCCTCCTTAGTGGTCGAGTCGTTCTCCTTTGGCCTACTAAAGTCCTACATATACCACTTCTTCTGGACGAATACGATTATCATGGCTTAGTCGTCCGACCATTCTCGAAAATTTAGTTAAAATTCGAAAGTGCTAGGTTTGGTAATTATCGTTTACACGTGCTAGTAGATTTTTCTTGTTGGTTGATGTATGATACTTAATGATATTATTTGGGTCTTATTCATTTTTTAATTTTTTTTCAATTAGTTGAAGGGAAGTATAGTACGCCAAACATAAGCGTCATATGTTCTCTTAACATCAACCAACAAGAAAAATCAAATACGTAAACCAACCCATCACACCTAGAGATTTTGACATTTCTCATAATTCTTACGAAGACATTAGCCAAATCAAAGCACTTGGACCAAATTGACTGATCGATAGTTGTGATCTCGACTGGGGACATAACAATGGTTGAAAGAGTCGAAGCCACCACACAAAACGGACCAAATTTGTCTAACGACAAAGACATTTTGTAACGACACTTCAAAATTCAAGGATATTGACATAAATTTCGTCGACATATATGTCAAAGATATAAGGAACATCACGTGAAGTCGAAGATGTTTGACCTTACATTTGTCGTGCAAAATACAAGGTTTTATCTAAACTTGATATGGGATAGTCAAATAGACCTTATTATTTTGTAATTCATTTGTCATGCCAAATAATAGTTATATTAGGTGACGTCTCAACACTTCAATCTACTTGTCAGAAATATTCAGATACAGCTGGCTCTCCTTCTACATTGAGTCCGAATGATAACATTCGAGACAATCGTTGTGCGGTTCAAATAGTAACAAAAACGTATAAATAACAGATTTTTGTAGAGATTTTTGTTACTATTCATAGCGATGCAGTCCGGTGCAGAGCGGTCGGTCACCAATCGGAACCTAAATAGAGAGAAATAAAAGTAAGAGTCTTCTAGAGAATTATGTTAAGTGTGAAAGTAAGAACTCTCTAATCAGCCTAGACGGTATCTTAATATAACTCTCTAATCAGCCTAGACGGTATCTTAATATAACTCTCTAATCAGCCTAGACCTTATCTTAATATAAAATAGTTAGCTATATATTCATGTGCAAGAGACAACAAAAATAGATGAAACTGGATCTGGAATGTTAAAACCATACTATATGTCTAGATTAGCTCCAAAGATATCAGTCAACCGACCACAACACATACATGTTCCTAAACAAATCAATGAACTAGTTGCAAAAAATGTCACTTCCCTTACATCTCCTACAGAAATCACTAAAAGATGTTAGATTATGTGGTTGGGACAAACGGACCCTACAAAATGTCGCACAGCTTCAGCTAACAATTAAACATCTAACTTGTAAATGTTCCAAAAGCTTCACATCCAGACAACAAATACTCTTCACCTCATGAGCATTTCATTTACTCTTACCCATACCTAAGTCCAACCTTTCACATCGTTGTATAAAATATATAGTTCATGCATCGACGAAAAATTGTCATTTTAATAAATAAAACAATTTTCTTGTCATCTTTGATAATACCAAAATGTCATACTACCTATAGATCTGATCCAGCTTCTTTCATGCTCCATTTTTTAAATGATCACGAGATCTAAGGTTCTAATTCATATTGTAGGGTATTTGGTTATCATATGTTCATGATCGATTACTATCACGATGATAACCACTATGGTGATGGACTCCGTCAAACAAACAAACAGGAAAATGAAAAGAATGAAAAAAAAATTGGTGTATTCAGCAGTAAGCAGTAAATAGCATAGTGTTATAACAATGTTTCAGCAAACTTGTAGATTAATAATGCAGAAGTCGCATGTTTGTGAATGGTATAACGCCACCAAACGTTAAGAATATTTCTAATATAAAATGTAGTTAAAACTTTGGAGACGGGTCAGACACAATTATAACTGGCAGAGCAAGTGGACTGGCCTAGAAGTTACTTAGCTAGTTAGCTTATCTATAATTATTATACTTTTAAATGTTGAACACACACTATTAGAAAAATGGTAGAAAATAGTGGAGTGACAAAAATATTCAGAAAACAATATACTAGTTATACAAGATTTTTTAAATTTATTACTGAATTTGTAGTGAATGGAAAAAAATTCCGATTTTATTTTTAAGAGTTGTATAATTTGTAAAATTCTGAGAAATTGAAGAATCATTCCGTCTCTTCACCAATGATTATAAAATCGTGTCTGTTACTTAAGGCTTAAAATATGATTATGTGTAGTTATAAAATCGTATATGTGTATTGGATGCTATTTAATTGTTCAAATGGGACTTCAAAGAGTATACCTTAAGTCTCTTTCTTCAAATGGGCTGGAAAAGTAGCTTAATTCTACTATGTAGATTTTTGTATCATTTGATTATTCGATTGTGAACATCAGAAGATTCAGAACAAACGTATTTTAATCTCTTAGAATAACATATTAAATTCCTTTAATACATTAAAATTAATCCCGAGTTATAGAAGTCTATGCCGTTGACCCGTTAGTTAACATATTATACGAGTATATGACAAATAATTCATGCAAATTTGACTGTATTTCGAAATAAAGCATTCAACTTAATACTTAAAACATGCCATGTAAAAAGTTGAAAACCCCAATACCTAACATGTGGTTAAGCTGACAAAGGGACCGTTTATTTGAAAATAGTGCTTTTTATACTAGGCAGCTTCGACGACGTTATAAAATAAATACACAAACTAGTGTGTTTATACATGATGTAATTTTAAATTATGTCCGCACCTTTTAATAATGGTATTGAAAATTGTAGTACTATTACATTACTATTATTTAAAATTATGCTTTTTGTGATTGGAACTGTTGGGATCGTGATAGACCCATGTCCAACTCTATCTTATCTTATTAGTACGATATTGTCCACTTTGGGCCTAAAAGGCTGGCCCGCATGGATTTACTTTTGGTTTCCTTCCCAAAAGGCCTCGTACTATTAGAGTTGGACTTCTCTTTATATATTAGACACTTCTTGTCTAAACTTTCAATGTGGGACTTTGTTTGATATCTCACATTCTCCCCCTCAAACTAAGGACCACACTCATCTCGTGTGTTATACCTTCAGCGAAACTCCTTTATCGCAAGGTTACTTTGAGAATGTTGCTACCACACTTCTAGGATCTTTTGACTAGTTTCTGTTGAACCTCCATTTCCTACTTGAAGGGTCCCATTCCTACTCGAATGGTATTTTGGTCTTCTTGCAGATCTTCGTCAAACCGCTCTGATACCAATTGTTGGGATCGTGATAGGCCCATGTCCAATTCTATCTTATTTTATTAGTACGATATTGTCCACTTTGGGCCTAAAAGGCTGACCCGCATGGATTTACTTTTGGTTTCCTTCCCAAAAGGCCTCGTACTATTAGAGTTGGACTTCTCTTTATATATTAGACACTTCTTGTCTAAACTTTCAATGTGGGACTTTATTTGATATCTCACAGGAACACTCGAAACATTTTCCTTTCTAAAGAATCCATGCCATATTGGTTGGTATTGGCATGTGAGATTCCCGAGTAGTGTGGCCTAGAGTCGCGTGGTCGTCTTTATTGCTTACCCCCAAAGATTATGCACCAACGGTCATAGATTCACTATCCCATTCATTTAAACCACAACTACATAAGTAAAAAAGTTTTAACAAAATTAATAATACAAGCGGTGGATCTTTAAAACTTCACAACTACAATTCACGCGTAAGCTGCGTTGTGTACTTTTTTCCTCTTTGGCGTTTTGAGAATAGGATTTTAGAAAGAAATAAAAACATATTGGTATGGTTTGTGGAATTAATATGTTACTTTTAAACTGTTAAGACCACTGCATAAAATTATGTTTAAGTGGATAAATCCAAATTAGAACTAAACAATGATTGATATAGATGTTGTCCCTAATGAAATGAGGAACATGATTTGATGCAGCGTGGTAAAGTGGGTATGATATTGGCTAACGTCTAATCACTTTCAACCTTTGTTTATTATGTGTAATGCTTCTAAATCCGAAACACACCTCTAACCCAACCGATTTAGGTCGACTATATACTGGATGGATAGTCAGTTCTTGTTCAACCCGGGTGAATTTCGAAAAGTTCAGCCAATACTTGAAAATAACCAATGATCCAAAAACACAGGGACGAACTGATTCAATTAAAGTTTTGATATATCATACCTATTATAAAATATATTTACATACTATAGTTTAACATCTTGCCTTTTGTAATTATTATACGATCAACAAGCGTAACTAGTTTCGTGATATTTTATAGCATTGCTTTTGCATAAAAGAAGAATAACAACATTAAGATGTGGCTAAGCAGTTAACCTATATTTCATAATGTGATTTATCTCATTTATAATTTGGACTTAACACATAATCTGATTGTCATGGTTAGTCCATAGACCTATATAATATGGGTTTTATATTTATATCTAGTTTTTTATCTTAAATTATTTTTTAATCGTATATTAAACGATTTCAGTCCAAAATTACGCTCAGTCAATCTAAAACGTTAGTTATTTATGACAAAGAAAAATGTTTAATCAGTTATAATCTGATTTATATCAACCTTACTTGTATCCACAATTTACGCATGGGTCCTACGTGTTTCCAATAAAATCAGAGCCTTGAAAGAGAAATACACAAAAATGTAAACCGATCAGAAAGGTATCTGATGCTGATTTTAGATAATTAAAGAATCTCAAATGAAGAAAAAATTCAAAAGACTTTAATTATCAAATTAGCCTAGTCGATGAAGTCATTAGAGATTCTCCGACAACAACGAACAACTATTTCAATATTTCATAAATTACTAAATAAAAACCAAATTTAAAAAAAAAAAGACAATTAGTAGGACCCACCATTATAACTTGCTATAAATACAAGAACCTCTTCTAATCAGTTCGACAAAGCTTCGCTCCTTATCTCTCTCTCTCTCGCCTATCATCCTTTTCAGTACGCCATGATCTGATTCAGACATATCTGAAACCCCCATAACTCATAAAGCTTTACTCTTTTCCACAAAGTTTTGTTCGTTACCCTAAAAAAGCACAATGGTCGACGTTGGACGGAGAATGACTGGTCTCCGGCCAGCACACGCCGCGGGTCTCCGCCGTCTCTCTGCTCGCGCCTCCGCACCTACGACCCCAACAGTCAGGAACAGTCTCGTCTCTTTCTCATCTCTCGCCGACCAAGTTATCTCACACCTTCACACCTCGAGGATCCAAGTCCAACCGGGTCTAACCGACGCGGAATTCGCCAGAGACGAAGCTGAGTTCGCATTCTCTTTCCCGCCGGACCTCCGCGCCGTCCTCTCCGCCGGTTTACCCGTCGGAGCAGGGTTTCCAGACTGGCGTTCTCCCGGAGCTCGTCTCCATCTCCGAGCCATGATCGATCTTCCGATCGCCGCCGTGTCGTTTCAGATCGCGAGAAACACTCTCTGGAGCAAGTCTTGGGGCCCGAGACCGTCCGACCCGGAAAAGGCCTTACGGGTCGCGAGAAACGCTCTCAAGAGAGCTCCTTTGATGATACCCATCTTCGATCACTGCTTTATCCCGTGTAGCCCGTCTTTAGCGGGTAACCCGGTTTTCTACATCGACGAGACCCGGATTTTCTGTTGCGGGTCGGATCTATCCGATTTCTTTGAGCGTGAGTCTTTGTTCAGAGGATCCGATTTGTCTCCGGGTATTCTCACTAAGCAGCGTTCACTGAGCGAGAAATCCGCCGGGTCGTCTTCTTCCTCGTCGAATTATTCAAGGTTTAGCTTAGATTCGGGTCGGGTTCGTGGGTCGGGTACTCCAAGATGGGTGGAGTTTTGGAGTGACGCGGCGGTGGATCGTCGCCGGAGAAACTCGGCTTCCTCGATGTCTTCTTCTTCACACTCTTCGTCGCCGGAGAGATATTTGGACTTACCTCGTTCAGAGACGCCGAAATGGGTCGACGATTACGTGAACCGGATCGGGTCGGTTTTAAGGGTGGGCGGGTGGAGCGAATCCGACGTGGATGATATTATCCACGTGTCAGCATCTGGTTTCTTTGAGGATGAGATGGTGATTTTAGACAACCAAGCGGTTCTTGATGCGTTGCTTCTGAAAGCTGGTCGGTTCTCGGAGTCGCTCCGTAAAGCTGGATGGAGCTCCGAAGAAGTGTCGGATGCACTTGGTTTTGATTTTCGACAGGAGAAGGAGAAGAGACCGGTTAAGGAACTGTCTCCTGAGGTTGTCAAACGAATTGGGAAACTTGCCGATTCAGTTTCTCGGTCATGATAATAATTCTAAAAAGAAATACAGCAATAGTTTTAACATTTTCAAAAGGTTTTAATATATGTAATATTGCATTTTACCCCCTATTTTATGATTAGAAGAAAAATATGGGAGCGTGTTCGATTGTGGTAAACAAAATATACTAAAATATTAATTTATTAATCGATAATTTTTAGCATTAAAGTAGTTATTCTCTTAAATCAAAGTGTCAACAGCTCATTTTGCTTTGGAGGTAGGGGGCTAATTAAAAGGTTTTGTTTTCCGGGGTGATTTTTAGATTAATTAATTTTACTTGGGTTCGTTTGTGGAATATACTGGAAAATCTTTAAAAAGCACCAACGCGCACGTGTGAAGACATTCACGAACAAAAACTTATTGGGTCCCGCGAAGGACATAACCGACGTCGTTTTCTTAACGCAACGCTGTCTTTCATTACCCTACTATTGTACGATATCGAACGACGTAACTAAAACTATGAAATGATTACTTAACCACGAATCGATAAATACAAAAGTATCATTATTTCTTTTGTTTCATACTATTGAAGTGGGAGGACAATGGTTTAAGCATTCACACTGTAATTTCAATACTATGAGAATAGCTGATTTTTAATAGATTTTGAAGATTTAAATCCCACTCTCAACATTTCACCATCTTTATTTTTAAAGGTCTCGGTACGTTTTATGATTTGCGTGGTTTGCAGTTGACATATACAAGTGTACATAAAAATCGCAAAAAAAAAAGAATGAAAAAGAAAAAAAAAATCACACGTTGTTTTCTAGTGTTCGCAGATGGTAGAACGTGTTGTCAAAAGTTTCGTGTTTAAAAGCAAAAAATAAGTAAACAAAACAGATTTTTTGGAATTAATCTTGACAATAATTGGATATCTATATTATTAAGTACCAAACACTTAATAATCCAGAAAATAATTAGGGTAAGATGGGATGTATCAGACAGTCTACAGCTAGGTACGCTCTCAGGAATTAAAATGCTTACGTTGTGATCAGTGATCTTAACCAACCTTTTACCGGTAAAAGGACTATTGTTGCAATCATTATTTTTCCAAATAATAATGTTCTATATTCCTACATACATTTCTGATATCATTATTTTATTTGTACACCAACCCTTTTGTACAATTTTAATTATTTTCCACAAAGAGGTCAAATACTTTTAGCAGAAAGAAAAAGAATTCAATAATTCGTTGTACTTAGTTTCAAATCTATTGTTGAAGGAAAACCTACATTTTCCTAAATGAAAAAATGAATGATAGTAAATACTTTTCTTAAATAAAAAAATGGAAATGAAATATAATCTTAATACATGACTGGTTCTGAGTTAAAGCTCGTGAAACATTAATTTTAAACTTCAAAGCTTACATAAAAGTTAAAAGATATCAACAAAAAAAAGTTGAAAGATAAAAAGAATTATAATGTTTTATGAGCATAAGTTTTTTTTTACTTATATAAGACCGGACCAGCTAACACATGGATTTACGTAGCTGTAATATATTTAAGTGGAACGAGAATAATAATATACAATTTCATGTTTCCCTGTTTTATTCAAGAATATATTATAGGTCATAAATTCATAATCGATCGTACTTGAAAATATTTGTTTCATAGTAAATTATTTTGATAATGTCGGTCCACAATAATTTCATCAAAACGGTCACTGCGACCACTAAAAGAACCATCCGAATAACTTACCGTTGCTCTATTCTGATCACGTGCAGATCCCACCGCCCATCACGTTCCTCCCTATCCGTCTGTTAATTCACACATGACATGTCAGATCAGATCTTGGGCCGTTGATTAGACAGATGCAAAATGGACATGTGGTGGCCCGTGAAGCAGACGAGCGGTGAGAGATGAAGAAAGTGTCGTCCGTGTATCGACTAAGTAATGGATGGTTCGGTCCGCTTAACATGTTACGTGTATTGTGAAGTGTGAAAGTAATTTTCCCAAAGACATGTGAACCAAATTATTATTTGGGGTTGACTTTTCACCTCTTTTATTTATTTTAAATTTATTAAGTTGTTAAGAACTTTAAATAATCTTGAACAGGCATTGTTTTCGTACATTCTAACAAGTTGAGAAAAGGTAGTTGTCATTTATTTCGGCTTGTATATACGTCGTTATCTATATGCATATAATTAATTATTCTAAAATCCAGATGTTCTTTAGTCAATGTGGAAAATAAAATAAATACAACTGTACATAAGTACAAACTTTTGACTACTGCTTGCTCTTTGTGGGGGCAACTACAAGTTTGGTCCAAGACCTTAGAATAGGGACCTTTTCATATCCTCGATGATTCTTGCGTAAAAATTTAAAGACCAAAAGTCTTATCACTACGTTCTGTAACGTTATATAGCATTGATTTTGCTTTAATTCACCTTAAAT
Organism: Moricandia arvensis; assembly: GCA_905132765.1. NCBI lineage: Eukaryota > Viridiplantae > Streptophyta > Magnoliopsida > Brassicales > Brassicaceae > Moricandia > Moricandia arvensis. The sequence continues at coordinate 109,878 of CAJHQP010000863.1, forward strand.
TCATGAAGTATTGCAACCTTTATTAAAAATGATTGCCCACATTCTGGTAAAACTACGAGTCCACTTTACCATAAGAAAAAACTACGAGTCCATGAAACTTAAGAGATTCTTCTTGGTTTAGATAGAGTCTTCCAGTCTCTGGATCTTCTTATTATAAGTTGCAGTTTCCGATTATGGATTTCCGGCCAAAATCTTTTGATTACTGAAAAGTAGATGAATCATGTTTAGTACTCTATTCTAAAAAAAAATAGATTGATGGGATGTTTTGTTGAGACTTTATTGACCGTAAACAACCTCTGAGTCTCTGAACCTATCTGATTGTAGATAAACATGCACGTCACTGGTATACTGATTACATCTAAACATGTCAAATCATTCGATTTAGTGGTTCATTCAGCCGATAATCGTTCAGCCTGTAGTGATCGATCACTTCAACAATCAAACTAGTTACTACTTCTCTAAATACTATTTCTATTCTTCTCAGGATATAACTTTTCTTTGAAGACAAACAAAACAATCTCAAATCCACGAGTCCCTATAAGTAAAGTGCCGTAAGAAAACAATGTAAAATTTTATATTATCATATTGTATAAACTACATAAGAACACAATAAGTGAAACACTAATGAATTGAAAGAAACACAATTTGACATTGTAATGGTGTTTCCAGCTAGGGACTAGTTTCCGGCTAATCGGCCTAGTCGCTCAATGGCAATGAGATTGAACTGGTATCTCCAGATTCTCCACGTACTCCTCTATGGTGAAGGTGATCAGTTGGTCTTGTTGACGTTTTTGGGATAAACTCGTCTAAACTGGTATTTCCACCTACATATCTTCAAATTGAAGTGGAGATAAAATAATCATTAGTTACAAAAGGACTACTCACCCAAACAATGTCGACTGCTAGTGGCTTACACAAATGCTTTAAAAAAATCTCTAGGGAGGATATGTTACAATCGACTTATCCGACCTAAAGTAATATACTAATATATATATATATATATATACTAGCTTATAAGTGCTAAGGAAACTGGTCTTGTTTTGTTTTATACGAGCTTAGGCTATCCCCTGATTCTTTGTCCTCTAACTATTTTCTTAATAACTTTGTCAAAAAAAAAAAACAATGTTCTAAATAAAGAAAAGAACAAGCTGGAAATCGATCGATATACCTCGCATCGCAACTATCTAAACCAGAGTAATTGAGCCAAAAGAGAAGACACTTGACGTGAACATACTTGATGGAACCACGACAAGGGCAAGGGTGTCTCAAAGGTTGACTTGGTGTCTCCGGTTTTAGGGGAATCATCTGCAACAAGTGCAAGAAGGATTTTAATCCTGTTTCAATAGTTTAGATCTCCTAATTAGCAATTACAAAACAAAAGATGCGTCAAGTATATGATTTTAATATATTCTTATGTTACTCGTATGACAAAGAAGAGTCCAATCCTTAAAGATATGCAACATACCTTAGAGACAGAATATGATTGCTGATTTTTAACTAGTACTGCATGATCTTTTTATAGGAAACTTTATTTTATTGGTTATTTTATTTCAGTGTAAATATTCAGACTATTTATTGTTTGAGCAATATAATGGTTTTCGGTCATAAAAATAAATAAAATAAAATATAAAAAGTTAGTAAGGGGAAAACATTGTGACTCCAATTTCTTTTCTTAATTCTTAGAAAACTGATTGAATGAAAATATTTTTAAAACAGTTACATCTTTAATAATCACACACGGTTAGGATGACAAGCGTTTATTAAAAAGAACATTTGCTTGTGATCTCGTAGACTGGAAAAAAAGTTGGGCCTCTCATGAATGGGCTATATACATTAGTTCTTAACCAGTTTATTGGTATGTTATGAACTTATGGAGTTACACGTTGGTCCTTCCCCCTACCCGGGTTTTCAGTTTTGTATTCATGGCGTTGAGTATTGTTTAACAATTTGTTTTTTTGTTGCTATACTTGGATTTCTCCAAGCGAATTTTAATTACTATTTATAAGGTCTGTGAATTCCTTAACTTTTATTTTTAATTAATCTACTATTATGTCAAAGTATTAATGAGAATCAGAGGAGTCTTTTAATTAAATAAAATCTGGAGTCGTTTTTGGAGCATATAAGTTCCATTTAATACATCTCCAATGACTAGCAATTATTGAAAATGTATCAAGTAGACTTGAATCTAGTTTCTTACTATTTTATAGGACGAACTCCTCTATTTTCTATTTTACGGCAAAAAAAAAATCATCAGAAAATTACAGCAGAATGGATTTTAATGATATTTCTCGAAGAATAGTCTTACTCACTAACAAATTACATGGTACGTTATTCTTCAACTTCATATAGAATCTTCTGATATGATTTGTATGGGCTTCACTTGGCTGAACTTTCTTTTCACAAACCTAGTCTTCAAAATCAATGTTTCCATATACTTTGGTATCAAACACTCCGTACCAGTTTTTTAAAAAATATTGTAGTTTTGTATTCTTCTCAAAATGACAATAATTTCTAAGTAAATGCTTGGGAGAAATTTCTAAACAAGGCATTATTAAAGCCACTACAAACACTAACTCCCAGTGTCTAAAAAGCAATGCAACATCATCACCAAAACTCCGTTGATTCCATGACAGCTTTTCAAAAATACTTACCACATCTTGAAGATCTTGTATTGGGATGAACTCCTCTACTAAAGATCAGTACATCGATAAAACTAATTTATTGCATATAATAATTTTTAAAGGTTTTAGTTAAAATTAAGATATCGACTTCTTTTGTGGATCTTATCTTACATTATTTATTCTATAAAGAAACAAAGATATTATCTTATATTATACATTTTCACTATATTGCATAATGAAATAACGATATTATTTTACATTATACATTTCCATATGTTTTGAGTGGTGCACCGGAAAATATAAATACATAAATCTTAGTACATTTAATCTAGCACAAGGGACATGTATAGATGTTAAAAACAAGAGTCAAAGAATGTACCAAATACCAAAAACCTACTAAAAACAAAAAAAACAAGCAATAAAAAATAGAAGATTCAATAAAGGGACCAGTGGTCGATCTAGTCCCTCCTAATCCCATAATATTTCCTTATATGGCACATATTTTTATTTTCAATGATAAAAACATCTCTTTTACAATCACCCATTCGTTTGTCTTAATTCTTCCGTATTTATTGCTTTTTATTTTCGATTACGGAGGCTTCCCATCTTCTAGGTTTTGACTTTTGTTTGCCTCTCAATCTAGGGTTAACCATTTTTTTTCTTAGTTGCATTCATCCAGTAATGTTATGAGTTGACATTAATCCATGTCGTCTCTTTGTATGAACTTAAGTATTGAGGCTGGTGAGTGGTGAGTATTCATACATTCATACAGAAATTTGTATAGAAATTTGAAGAAAATAGCATTTTAAGAAAAGCTCCGAAATAGTGAAATATTTAATTAGAATAACATAACTGTAACAATAATAGCAATAATTAAAGAGGGGTGCATGAACTTTATCCTGTCACAGAGAACATGAGAATTTATCCGAATAAAAGATAGATTGGAGAGACATTATTTTTCTTTAAAAAAGAGCATTGAAGAAAAGATAATGCGAATTAATTCATATCTATCTTTTTCATATATGAACAATATAATAAGGAAAAAGAGAGAAGAAGATAGAAATGTGTCAGGAGAATACAGAGCACTTGTTCAAGAAATTGTTAAGAGCATATTTATTGGACATTTCTTAATATGAGTTTTTAACTTTTTTTTAAATACATTTTTAGTTTTTAAATAAGAAAACCTAAAACCGTCTTTCAAATAAGAGACATAAGAACTGTCTATTAGCCAATTTTTTATTTTTTTAAAAGAAAAAAAGAATTAAATTTACTTAAGAACCTCAACCTAAGAGATCGGAGATAAAAGATGTTTATTGGAAATCTCTAAGTATGACTTCTTAACTTTTTTAAAAGACGTTTCTTAATTTTCAACCTAAGAATTATTTTTTTAAATAAGAGATTTAAGAGTCGTTTCTTAACTAAACTAAAAAAAAATCAAATTAAATTAAAAACTTCAATTTAAGAGACTGGGGATAAACATGAACAAAGATACTCCCGAGAAAGTGATCTCTAAAACCTAATATCAAGGTTATAGTAGTGCAGTAATGTTCGACTTGAATAAGCATATAATAATCATCACAAACTTTCAGCTGTAATCTTGGGACGGTTGTGGGGTTTCTTGGGTACTATTCATTTTTAACGATTAAATATTTTTAATTTGTCGGAGATCGTGATTGATAGTAATGTAAATTGTGGTGTTAATAAGGAGCAACAAGAATAGATGATGCTTGGGACATGAACACAGCTGTATCACTACCTTGCCTTAGGAGGCAACCTACCCCAATCTTTTATTCAATTGCTAAAACAAATAATTTAGAATTTTATGCTATTTGCTTCGAAGATCCCAATGTTTGTTATTTTAACACAGTGCCCATACTCAACCAAATAACCAACTCAAAGAGTCAGTACTGATTACAATATACTTCAGCCTAGATTGCTATGAAAATTTACTTCGTAAGATTCATTTTTAAAAAGGATTTCATATACCTGCGTTTTAGAAATGTCTTAAGGCTTGTAAGCAATCAACACTAATATTGTTTGGTCTGATCAATTTAAAGTTGAAGTTTTGTTGTAATATTGTAAGATTACTAAATCGTTGGAACTTAAATTAAACATATATATAAATTTGTAGAATTACTAACTATACAAAATCTACAATGATTTAGAACATTATTACATTATTCTGCTGTTCTGTAAGTTACCAGTTGATTATCATATCAAAAAAAATGTATTCATACAAATTATATTCTGTAGGTCTGATAATATTTTGTTTATTAAATCAGATGAGTAAATATTAAAGCATTGCAGTATATCAGACCATATATGTACACGAATAAATATACAAGGAAATGCCCGAAAAAAGAATCATAATCTTTTAGCAGAATTATCTTGACAGTAAAAATTCTTCTTATTGACTTTAGAACAATAAAACTTGTACAAAAAAATAAAACGAGAATTATTGAGTGATTTTATAAATTATATGATATTTTATTCAAGTTAAAAATTATGATTGGTATATTCTCAAAGCTTTTACAGCCCCAAAAACCACTTCACCAATCGATTTTATGCGTTTCTAAATTCGTACCCTGTGTTTTCACGGTCACATAGATCCGGTAAGTAACATTAACATTAACAAATTAAAAAACAGACGAAACTAAATATCCACAGATAAATACATCAGAAAATTTGCAAAAATAATTTAAAGGGATGACTGCCTAAAACCCCCTATAGATACTGCCACTCTATCTATTCCCCCCCAAACTCTTAAGCTCTTCACAAATCCACCCAAACTTAAACGTTCTCTTCCAAGGTCTCCCTAAACTTTTTAAAACCACCTTTGTAATTCAATAATCCGAACGTGATTTTCGATTTATAAATTGCGTTTTGAAACAGTAATTAGCGATTAAATTTAAATTGGAAAAAAAAATGAAACTTTATGTTATAATCGAATTGGGGATAATGTTAGGGTATGTGTGTCTCTGGTTCACTCACGACATATCCCAAACAAAGAAGAAGAAAAAAAAAATCAAACTCACGCACGCAGAGGAGAGAGAGAGGAGCACGCGAGAGAGAGAGAGACAGAGGAGAAGAGAACGCGGGAGAGAAGAGAGAGAGAGAAGAGAACGCGAGAGAGAGAGAAGAACGCGGAGAGAGAGAGGAGAGAGAGGAGAACGGAGAGAAGAGAGAGGAGAACGGAGAGAAGAGACGTTAACAGCAAAGAAGGGAGGGGCTTGGATGTTCTCTGGTTCTTAAAGCCTTGCTCAATGGCCAACTAAAACAATACTTACTTTTAATTACCATATTATTTTGATTCATTCTTTTTTGTTAAAAGTTCATTTCATTTAAAAGTGTAAACTGATGATCTTTGCTCAGATTCATCATGTAACTCTGAGCAATTTGTATCAATAATCTTCAACTTTTACATACAATAAAATAAAATTTGTTTTAAATAAAAAGAGATTGATAGAGAAACAAAACTTATGATCCATCTCTATTTTATTAAGGCCAATACCAAGATCAAGGACAATCAAAAACATATACAAGATCAAAAACACACAACCAAAGGAAACTGGTACAGAGGCAGAGACAAGACGAAACAGTTAAAAATTAAGGACGTCGAGGAGAAGAAGAGAAGAAGCAATCGATAAGCCTAGACCAAGCAATCCTGGCGCGAGAGAAGACTCTGCCTCTATAAACCCTACCTTCAATTTCCATTTCTATAGATCCTCTCTCTTCTCTCTCTCTCTGGTTCTTCTCTCTCTCTCTCCTCTCTCTCGCGTCCTCTTGTTCTCTCGCTCTCTCCTCTGTTCTCTCGCTCTCTCTCCTCTGTCTCTCTCCTCTCCGTTCTCCCCTCTCTTCTCTCCGTTCTCCTCTCTCTCCGCGTTCTTCTCTCTCTCTCGCGTTCTCTTCTCTCTCTCTCTTCTCTCCCGCGTTCTCTTCTCCTCTGTCTCTCTCTCTCTCGCGTGCTCCTCTCTCTCTCCTCTGCGTGCGTGAGTTTGATTTTTTTTTCTTCTTCTTTGTTTGGGATATGTCGTGAGTGAACCAGAGACACACATACCCTAACATTATCCCCAATTCGATTATAACATAAAGTTTCATTTTTTTTTCCAATTTAAATTTAATCGCTAATTACTGTTTCAAAACGCAATTTATAAATCGAAAATCACGTTCGGATTATTGAATTACAAAGGTGGTTTTAAAAAGTTTAGGGGGACCTTGGAAGAGAAAGTTTAAGTTTGGGTGGATTTGTGAAGAGCTTAAGAGTTTGGGGGGGAATAGATAGAGTGGCAGTATCTATAGGGGGTTTTAGGCAGTCATCCCTAATTTAAACCTAGTTTATCTCAACAGCAGTAACTCATTTTGTTGTTGTCAGAACCAAGCAAACATCACTCTCGATTTTAACGGCATTTATCAAGCAGTAACGTAATGAATATGACCTGGCCACTTTTCAGAAACCAGGTTCAGTAATAAAATTAGAAAAATAAAGTCTCCAAGAGACAAGCAAAAAAAAAGGTACGAACAAGACTTGGAATCTTGGTTAAGAGATTTTGATTCGGTTGGGAAGGAGTGTTTAATTCTTACAGTGACTTTGCGGGAAGTAAAAAGGTGAAAAAGGGACATAGCTGGCTTCTTCTTCTTCTTCTTGATTGATAAAGTGAGGGCAGCGAAACGTCATCGTTTTTTGTTGGTTTTCTTACATGTTTCAGTGTCAACATAAGAGGGTAAACCCAAGTCCGAAGCAACTTACTGTGTCTGTCTATTTTAGTCTAATTATAGGGAAGATGAAGAACTCAACGTTAATTTAATTAACATAAAAAAAGATAATTGCGTAATGTATTAAGTGCACAATAAAAGTTATTTACCAGTATGTGACTTGAAAACAATTAAGATTTTGTACAAAACTAGCCAGACACTAGTCTTGATTGAAGATATTGAGGTTTGTATGTCGTTTGGACTTATGCATTTTTGAGGCAATTGTCATTTATTAATTTGCTTCCTGATTTACCATTAATTTATATTGTTTGCTTTGTCAACATTCACTATGTGGTCACGTAAACTTTTCTACTCTGTGGTCACGTAAACTTTGTTACTCTATAGTCACGTAAACTTTGGAAAAATGGAAAACAATATAACGAAGATCGCAATAAGTCCTCTGCCGATCGGCTTTGATAAGTGTGCCATATACCCACCAACACACGATGCCAACTGAGATTCGATTATTATAGCTAGAGTCATTATAACATTCTTTCACAATATATATAATATGCACTCCTATGTAATATAACAAGGCGTGAAATATAATTTGACCAACTACATTATACACCAAATAAATATTGTGAATTCATTGGTCTTTTTTATATGTGAAGAATTTTTAGCAATATATATACGTGAAGAATTTACTTTATGTATTTACCATCAAGTGGATCCGGATGGGTTTATACAAAACGGGATAAAATGTTCAGTTTATGGTGCCAAAAACAATCATCTTTCTACGAGGAATTTGAAATGCTAATTTGGAAAATGAAATACATGCCACAACATTCTACAGTTCAAAAATTTGAAATAAATATATAAGTGATATAGATAACTCATCAACATAAAATTTGACATAACTTCTCATAGTAACTTAAGTAGTTCAATAGATTAGATAGAGGTTTTCAAGTATTTAATAATTTATTTGTACCTCGGATGGTCGACCCGAAAACTGATCTTTTAGCCGAGAATAATATTTCATTTCATTGAGATTTATTGTTTACTGATAGTTCTATGTCGATTTAGTTATATAAACACTTAATTGTGAATAATAAAACAATAATTAATAGAATTGGACTAATGACATTTGAGAGATAATTTGCATTTCGATTCTCTTTAACCACCAAAGAATTTATAAATGTTGGCATCGCTAGAATCCATAGATTAGTCGATTGATTTCAGACACTGTAACATTAAAAAAAAAGAATAACAACTGTTTGATGTAAAAAGTAATGACTTTTCAATTATTGAAAAATATCAATCACCCTCAAATTTTTCACGCATACAATATTATAAGATCCAAGTATGAAAATATATGTCGTAATGTAGAGAAAAAAAAAAAGAATTCAAGGAAATGTTTCGCCCTCGCCTGAAACAGATCCCGGCGAAGCAGATGTGTTCACTGGTCTCTGACATATTTCATGTGAAGGTAGAAATAATAGTATAATATAAAGTTTCTGATAAACAAAGGGAAAAGACGACACAACTGCTCTCTTTCCTATTATAGTTCCAAAGTAATTATTTTAAAATACATAATATTCCAAAAAGTAATTATATGTTCAAAAAATCAAAAATATATATAAGATTCCAAACCGAGATAGTTTATTTTAAAACGTTTTACAAAGAAAAATAAATGTAATTATGGAAACAGGAAAAAAAACTCACGGTGACTTCCTTAATGGTGAGACATGCACCTTGATTTGTCCAGAAGAGCAGCCGTGTTCACGACTCCTGGGTCCGATATCCCACCGATTTTTGACAGTGTATTTCGTTGGAATGATCAGGACCGTTGTCCAAACTCATAAGTGACAAATGTCACAAATCTCTTCGTGAGTCGACTCGTTAATATGAATTGAATCATAGTAAAATGCACAATTTTAGGTTCGGTTTAGTGGTTTGTGTTACTATTGTTTCTCACTATTTACAAACAAATTTGAGAAAAAAACATGTTACTGAAAAAAGAATAATCTCTTATATACTATCGAGTGAAAAGGAAAAAAATCTCTTATATACTATTGATATGATATGATCAAGCCGGACAGTGGCGTCCCTGAGGAAAAGCATTATAAACACTAGTTTCCAGTCCTCAAAAAAATTTGTATAAATCAGTTTTCTTAGAATTTTTTTGTCTACAAAATTTATATAAGTGATCAATTTTTTAAAAATTGCTTGTGGTCTATTGTACCTCAGGACCGGTACTGAGCCGGAGAAAGTCAATATATAATATTCTAACTGATTTTATGCAAAATTGTATTGAAGAACTACCCTAAATACTGTATATCAAGGAAAAGATAAATGTATACATGGAAGGTTGGAGCATCTATATATCAAGAAATCATTTTTCAACAGCTAGCTAGAATAAAATATAAATACATATATTTGTGTGTAAAATTTAGTAGGGTGAAAAAAGAAGAAAAGGAAACAATCTTTGTTATCAATGTATATAATAATTTACACAAACTGCTATATATATCCTTCACTTCCTGTGATATTGCTGAATGTCTGATTGGCAGTAACAGTTTTGCATTTTCACACATATCTCTCCATATCTATTTCTATCACCACACCTCTTCTCTGATACAGAGACACAAAATTTCAAGCTTTGTCAGATTCTTCTTCTTCTTTCTCCATACCTCACCAGCTTCTCCATATATCTCTCAAAGTAAAAGATACCCTATAAATATAAAGAAGAAGATAATGGACAACTCCGACATGCTAATGAACATGATGATGCAGCAAATGGAGAAGCTTCCTGATCACTTCTCTAACTCAAACCCTAACCCTAACTCTCATAACATAATGATGCTCTCTGAATCCAACACTACCCACCCATTCTTTTTCAACCCCAACCATACCCATCTCCCACTACTTGACCCAACCATCACTCACCACCACCACCACCACCACCAACCCGGTTTAAGTTTCCGGTACGCACCTCCCACTTCATCATCTCTCCAAGACAAAAGAGGTGGTGACAACGCTAACATGGCGGCGATGCGAGAGATGATCTTTCGTATAGCCGTGATGCAACCGATACATATTGATCCTGAATCCGTGAAGCCACCGAAGAGGAAGAACGTGAGGATCTCTAAAGATCCACAAAGCGTGGCGGCTCGGCATCGTAGGGAGAGGATAAGTGAAAGGATTCGGATTCTTCAAAGACTTGTTCCAGGAGGAACCAAGATGGATACTGCTTCGATGCTCGATGAGGCTATTCATTACGTTAAGTTTCTCAAGAAGCAGGTGCAGTCGCTGGAGGAGCATGCGGTGGTTAACGGCGGAGGAATGGGGTCGGGACCGCCAGGTGTTGGTGGAGGATATGGTGGAAAAGGGTGTGGGACTATGCGGTCTGATCATCACCAGATGCTTGGAAATGCACAGATTCTTAGATGATCATTTAAAATGTATTTCATATTTGTTAAAATGAAAACCAAAAAAAAAATCTTGGGAGGAGTGGAATTTAATATGATAAAACTATGAGAGTATTCTCTTAAATAACGTATTTAATTTTCCCTGTTTTGATCTTGCTTAGGTTATTTAAGGCAGTAATGGGCTGTAAAATAATAATAGCAATATTTAACATTACAAAATGAATTAACTTTGATTACCACCGATCAATGAGACATATATCAGCTTCCAGACATTATGTTTTATCAGTTGAATACTTCTTCTATCTTGTTTGCAGTGTAATAACAGTGTGTAATGTATGTCATGTACTCATGGTTGTATACTTGTATCGTACTTTTGTAGTTCGTCCATGTTGCATAGGGGTATGATTTTGAGTTTGGGCCAACGTATGACAAGAATAACTTTTGGAACAGCCTGACCGATATTGCTTCTGGTTCTAATCAAATTCAGTAGTATTTAAAAATTCTACACATATTAGATGTTTATGTAGTATTATATTGTTACATTTTTAACTAGTAATCTTCAATTACTTGTTTCTATCTAATAAATTTAATTATAAAATGTAAAATAGCAATGAAAATATGTTAATATATTAAAAAAAAAAGAAAGAAAAAACCAGTTGTTTTGAAAGTACGTACCATATATAATATTCGCTTTTATAAGAAAATATCATTGTCCATACAAGGTTATGTAAGTGTAGGTTAACTATCTTCTTGTCTCGATAAGTTATTATTTTGATCTTCAATTTTCGGTATTGTATTGTAAGTTAAGAAACTACAAAGGCATATATTGAATTAGTATCTTCATTATTGGGTTGATGTATGTTTTATAAACAACTTTTATCTTCCGAATAAAGGTATATTAAACAATTTGATCCCTTAATGTTTTTTTCTTGCCTTTACATAGATAGATTTCTTGGAACTTGAATCTGCTACATTCATTATAGAAGATGGATAAACCAGACATCATAACTTTAAGAAAAGTATTTTATTGTAAGCAAAAAAAAAGTATTTTATACTATGACAAAAGTACAAAACCAAGTTTGGACCAGAAAGAGCAGTATTTTTATTATTGTGCCACAACGTAAGCTTAAGTAAAAACCCATTTCACAGACATGCCTTTTAAGCTCAAAACCAATATTACCATAGGATTGTGCACAACAGATTACCCAACTCATCATAAAAAAAAACTTGAACCTGGCTGATGATTCCAAATGAAATATATATATATATAAGAAATATAATTATCAGATATCTTAACCCATGTTGAATGTTACGCTAGACGTGAATCGGATGGTTGGTTTGAATTTCACAAGTTCACAAAAAAACTGGGAATTAGTTATGGATTATCAAAAATTAATTTTGAATATTTTAATTTTTTTGTATAAATGTATATATTAAAAGTTTGTATATGAGACATAAACAAAGTAGTTAACCTTGTCCGTTGGAGTATGAGGCTTTTAGTATCAAAGTGTCATTACTTCGAGTCTAAATCTCTTCATTTTGCATTTTAGTTTTTATTCATTAATGGTAAAATTGTAATTATATTTTTTTCCTTTTTAATTTCATTTTCTATGAGAATTTTCCTGTAGACGCTTCAAATACAGTTAAAATAACCTATATTTTTTTGCAGATTTCTTATCATTTACATATTAAACGGTATAATTCTTACCTAACATCCAATTTTTGAAGAATTTAAATATAAAATTCCAATTTCTGGTGAATCTAATTTTTGGCCAATTTTGATGGAATCGCCATGGTAATTACTGCCGAGCGTTCTACCACTATTCAATTGGCCGATTTAAATGCAGTTTTGAACATAGATATTAACTGTACCACACAGGTCATGACATAATCACTTATTTGTCAATACTATTGTAACTATATATTTTTTTTTGAATAATTCGGTGTTTTCTGTCTCCCACCGAGGTGGGTCCAGACTAACAGCGAATGTCCGTAACAGCCTACATTATCGGCCGGATTACGCCTCGGTCACCGGCGCTGGAGGAGCCCAGATGTTAAAAACCCCTAGTGACCAGCGGGATTCAAACCCGGATCCGTATTGGGGCCAAAGCTCCCTCAAAATCACTAGGCCGTCCTCGCTTGGTTTACTATTATAACTATAGGTCATGACATAATTACATATTTTATCAAGACTAATGTATTGCTAACTATATGACATGTATCAACAACATATCTTATATAGTTGATATTAAATAAGTTTGGATAACTCAAATAAAATATCTAATAGTTAGAGTTGTTTGGATAAAATTTCAAGTAATTCAGATTATTTGGTTAAAATATTAAATAATTCAGATTTTATGTAAATTAGATAAAATTATTCAAGTAATTTGGTTTCTTTGTTAATTCAATACTATTGTTTTGATATTTTAAATATTTACGAATATACATATCTGGTTTATAAATTGTACTTTTAGAACTACTAAATGTAGGTATGTAGCTTTTATTTTGAATATTTGGGTTCACAATTGATTTTTAAAGCAAGAGAATTTGTTTCAATATTTTTGAAATTTGGTTTGATTTCAGTTTTGGTTATTTCGATTTAGTTAGATTGGATTTCATATAAAACCCCACCCCTGGTTAAAATTTTAGAACCGTTCTTTTGGGCCTCTTATAACAATTAGATATTACTAGCCCTCAATATATGGTTTCAGTGGTCGGTATTATTATCTTATATTAAAGCCCATTAGCTCTGATCAGTCCAAAAATCTATACTATCTTGTGATTTATTTCTTTCTGATATTAGTTTAATTGATAATTGAACCAAGCCATTCGGTCGATGAAAATATATTCGTATTGTGAATAGTCAACCGAAGGCTTTCTTTTTGAAACTTTAAAAACAAAAACGAAACACGTTGGCATTTGACTCAAAAACGAAACATGTTGGCATTTGACTCAAAAACGAAACATGTTTAAATTGTTATGTTCATGCACTTCATTTTAGCCGCGCCCAATTTGGGGTTGGATTAATATTATTCAACGAACTAATTCTAGAGCCCAGTCAAGGACGTGCATGCATATACTTCTCAAACCCTGTTCGACCTATCTGATAAAATTGACTATTAATTCAATTAAAAATATTTTATGAAATAGTTTGGGTCATGCATTACGGAAACCAAGGAATATTCGGAAACCTTGAATTATGCTCATCTCTAGAGGAGCCCATACGCACTAGCTTTGGAAAAATCAAATCCACTTACGACGTCAAGTTGGAAATCGGATTTATTGTTTCTGCATAATCAAGTTGTGCTTATTACCATATCCAAAACAATTTCAAACAATTTACTTTAATGCAATATTTTAGTTGAATCTATGTCAGAAATATATTTATTTTGGATTGTGGCAGAACATAACAAGTCATGGTGCTACTCAAATCAATATCTATTTTATTAAAATAGAGTCTTAAATTTATCTACTAATAAAAATTGTCATTTAATTTTAGAGATGTTTCAGATTTGTTAGTGTATTAAATATTCTATGATATCATTTAATTAAAAATAAATATTTATAATTATCCCTATTAACCAATTATCCATACATTCATGATCTTTCGTATTTTACCTAAATATAATAACTTCAACATAATATAGTAATCATGATAAAAATATACAGAAAATATACCCGCTCTTTTAAAGGCGGGTCAAAATCTAATAATGTTTTAAGTTATAGGACGTGTAGCATCTCTTACTAATACCATTTCACTAATAATAACAATCATACAAAATAATCGTATTATTTACTATATGATATATGTTGGCCAAATGATATGTTTATGTTGTTTTATTAAATGTAAATAAGCAAAGAGTCATTTTTCGGTTAGGAAATGGTTAATTTCGTATATTTTGTATGAGTCGGTTTGTAGCCACAGTTGAACGAAACTAGTTTAGAAAATGATTAATTCCGGTTATTTTGTATGAGTCGGTTTGTATGTGGATTCAAATTCTTTCGTATGAGCCGGTTTGTATGTAGATTCAAATTTTCGGTTAATTTTATAAAACTATATATATTTTTTTTTTAAAAGAAGAGATAATTTTTGGTGGATATTTAAATTTCATATTTCTTGAATACCTTCATAGTTATCTATTTTGGTACGTATATGTTATTTATTTATTTAACGTATGTTATTTTATTTGAAGCACAAATGTGTTATGTAATAAACGTCGACCAAGTTGTGTGGTAGGAGTAGGGCACAAGCTTTTAGATAGATATCACAAAACTAATTTTACGACAACTCGGAAATAACAATATCGGATAAAGACATTGCGACTTGCGACCTTTTTTGGTTTTGGTAACATGAACCAATCACATATAGATACTCCGATTTCTTTGTTTAAAAAACAAGATCATGCGTTATTATCAAGCGACAGTTGAACACTATTATTATATGTTGGAGAATCATTCAAATCTTCTTTGTTTCTTATACAACAGAAATAATTCAAAGCAGATAGGAAAAAGTATAAACTACGATAAAAGTAGCCGAAAGAAAAAACATAGAAAAGAAAAGAAAAATCGGAATATGTGATTGGTTGATAGTACCAAAACAAGAAAGAAGAGTCGCAAGTCGCAAGGTCTTTTATCCATTTTACAAAAAAAAATACAATATTTTACCCCAAAACATATTGACAAAATACTAGTATATTTAATCGAGGAAGATATTTGCAATCGTAGAAGAATTTAAAAACAATAATTATTCAAAAAAAATCTAAAAAACTAATAAATTAAATGGAATTAAGTAAATTGATGCAAATTACAAATTGACAAAAAAAAAACTCTATCTAATCGAGGAAGATATTTGCAGTTGTAGAAGAATATTAAAAAAATAACTATTCAAGAAAATCTAAGAAACTAATAAATAAAATGGAAATAAGTAAATGGATGCAAAGAACATGCTAAAATGTGGCTTGACGGCTAATTAAGGACAAGCTACACGTCTCGAGTTTCGTGGGTTCGTCATATGCTCAGGTTCCGTTAATACCTTTTATTTTAAATAAAAAATCATGATATTTATTAGAACAATAGTAAATCTGTAAAACTGAAAACTTAAGAGCCGCAACTTGCGAAAGTCTATATATCTGCCAAGACTTCATTCACAGTCTGATCCCGACAACAAAGAAAGTAAAAGAAAAACTTCATCGTGAAGCGCTTCTTGGATACTAATCTAATCTATTTTTTAATCAATATTTATTGAAATATCTAACATCTAGAGTTTTCAATATAAATATATATTATATATAAATATTTTATTTAAAATGTTTAATTTATGAGAAATTCAGTCATGAGCATTCATGTACAAAATTTTTGAGTTAAGTTTCCTGTAAAATTAAAAATTTTAAAATATATATATATATATATACTAAAAACCCTTAATACTAGATAATTTCATTAGAGATACTTTAAATTGCACCGCAATTTATTTCATGACAAAAAGAAACAATTGAAATTCTATCTAAAATTATATATACAAATACATATTATATATATATATATTTAAATATAATTTAAAATAAGTTAAAATATTTATTTTAAGTTATTTTTATGTTTAACTAAATTCATTTTTATTAAAATATTAGTATGAAATAATAAAATTTAGAATATCAACTAAATTTTATTTTAAATATAACTTAAATTTTAAAAATTTATTACTTCACATGATACAATAAAACAACTAGTTAATTCTCAAACAGAAGTGCATTCCTTGTATCAATAATCTTTTTAAGTATTCAAATGATGTCTAAAGTATAATTTAATATCTATGTAGTCACAAAGTGATGTGTAATGGACCAGTCAAATAAGTTGATCTCAAAACTTCTATATCAACCATATTTTATTGAGGTAAAAGTAGATATTCATAAAGTTTGTGACTTGAAATATTAGCAAGAAGTTAAATAATTGGAAGAGTTGTCGGATAAAGTCATATATATGTCGAAGCATCAAAATCTATAGAACTGCTACTGAAATTGGTAAAAAACAACTGACATAGTAGCATAAACTACAGTACAATTCACATGTGACAACTTCATCGTATTCAGCATTTTCTCATCAATATCTTTTCTTACGGAGACACATTATGTCATTTGAATCATGCAAAGTGGACCTGCTATAAGAATACATTTCTTAGTTTCTTCTTTGAAAGACATATTTCTTGCCTTTTAGTCACTAATCCACAAATTAATAACAGAAAATAAAACGGTTCTTTGTGAAAGAAAAGAAAATCAAAAATATAAGTCCCGTTAAAATGGACTTATTTTCCAAAATAAATTAATTTAACGTTGTTTAGACATCCATCTTAAGAGATATACGGATATCCCAGGAGGAAACTTCTAATCATTAAAAAGTATATAAAGAAAATGTTAAAACATTACCAAATGGAAAAGAATTTGATTCTTGGATTGGCAACAGAAAAAACATTACAAACACAACTTGCATTTCTATAGTTTATATACTATGAACGACCCCTATAAGATCCAATTACGTTCAATATAATAATGGGTATATTCATTTACATATATATTTGCTAAGACCACGATTTGTTATTTAATTATTTGTTGTATGATTTTGCGATTAATCAAAATTCACAAAAATTAAAAAGTAACCATTAAAATTTTAACTAGTATAAATTTATACTTGTTAATCTCTTTTACTACTCTAGACTATTAAAAGAAAATAGCCAAAATTTATCATCGTAGATTGGTTAAGAGTTGACGGTCAAGATTTAATGACCTTTATGTAAACATTGACCACGCAAATATTTATACAAGAGAAAAAAATATCGCAACGAATCCAAAGTCGTGCGGTAACACTAATTTTCAGTATTTTAATAAATACTTTCAAATTTATTTCATTTTTTTATCAAACTAGGAAAATATCAGATCTCTTCTCTCATCACGCTCAACAATTCAAATAAGTAAATATTACAATTAAAAATAAAATATTCAAGTATATATAGTAAGGAAGTTGCGCCATAAGGCACAAATCAACCGTCACAAGCTACGTACCTGCTCTGTATCTTTCAAGAGCTCCCCTATCATATCATTTTCAAATTCTGAATCCTAAACAAAAAGGAAATTTTAAACCCTAAATCCCTAATCCAAAGTTCGTATCTCTATAAAAGGAAAGCTTGCGTGACACTTCTCTCAAAAACCCTAGCAAAACTCAGATACTGTTCTTCGCAATTCTCTCAGAGATTCGTCTTCAATGGAGTGGGTTCGTGGTGAAACAATCGGATACGGAACGTTCTCAACCGTCAGCCTCGCGACGCCGTCAGGTTCCGGCGTTTTCCCGCCTCTTATGGCGGTGAAAACGACGGACTCTCACGGCGTCGCCTCCCTCGCGAACGAGAAGTCGGTGTTGGACTCACTCGAATACTGCCCTGAGATCGTACGGTGTTACGGCGAGGATCAAACGGTGGAGAAAGGCGAGAAGCTGCATAACTTGCTATTGGAGTACGCTTCGAGAGGAAGCTTAGCGACGCAGCTAAAGAAATTACACGGCGAGGGTCTACCGGAAGCCACCGTGCGACGTTACACAGGATCCGTGCTCAGAGGATTACGTCACATACACTCGAGAGGGTTCGCTCACTGCGATATAAAGCTCGGGAATATTCTGTTGTTCGGCGACGGCGCCGTTAAGATTGCGGACTTCGGTTTGGCGAGGGATTTAACGGCGTCAAAAGAAGGCGTGGAGTTTAGAGGCACGCCGTTATATATGGCGCCGGAATCGGTTAACGATAACGTGTACGGAGCAGCTGGTGACGTGTGGGCGTTGGGATGCGCCGTAGTGGAGATGTTTAGTGGCGAAACGGCGTGGAGTGTTGGTGAAGGGTCGAACTTCATGTCGCTTTTGATACGAATTGGTGTCGGCGAGGAGTTGCCGAAGGTTCCAGAGGAGTTGTCGGAAGAAGGAAAAGACTTCTTGTCGAAGTGTTTCGTTAAAGATCACGACAAGAGATGGACGGCTGAGATGCTTTTAAACCATCCGTTCGTGGCCGTTGATTGCGAAGACGATGGTCAACGTGGGGAATTATTTGTGGAGGTGAAAGAAGAAGGCTCAACATCGCCGAGATGCCCGTTCGAGTTTCCTGATTGGGAATCAGTCTCTCAATATCAGCCGTTGGATTTTCCGGTGGATAGATTTAATAGTCTGGTTAGTGAATCGATGCCTGATTGGTCTGTCACAGGGGGCTGGGTCACCGTGCGGTGACGGAAGGGATGGAGAAACAGGGGGAAAACAGAGTTGTTGACAAAGGCTAGGTTATTTTTTTTGTTACACCTAGTTAGGAACAATTCTTATTCAATTGCTTAACATGTTATGTGTTTGTTAATATGAACAATTCATTGTAGTCTTTACGTATCATTGAATGTTTTTTTGTTACTGTTCTATGATAATTAATTCGAGAACACAATCGCTGTAAATGGTAAATAGATAATAAAATGAGTGGGGGATAGAACAAGAGGACTATAATGATCAAGTCCATATTGCATGAACATCTATCACCTTATTTTTGGGAGAGTGAGTTTGGATGAAAGGTTCGTGCAAACTGTTAACTTGTTATATCACTTAAGCATCCAAAAACTCCACATCGTTGAGTAAATTGATTACTACATGAGGCGACAACGTTGCATGAACATCTATGCTTCCTTCTTCGAACCCCCGAAAAAACATGAGTACTCCAGCAGTGATGTTGCTCAAACCTGACCGAGCTGCAACCGGTTTACCCCAACCAAAGTCGTTATCATACACTTGGAACCAAGGAGAGCTAGCGACCGCAACAGAATCACTCAACATTCTACCTCCAACACCATATTTTGGGATTTTAACATTCCTAACCCAACCCTTTGCATGAGTCCTATAGTATTCATCGGTTAGAGAACTCACCATTTTACTTATTTGTAGAGCAGCCCAACCCAGCCCATGGTCGACCAGGTCTCCTACCGTGGCTGTAGCTCTACCGATATTGGTTACATTCCCAAAACACTCTTTCTCAAGTGGAGGGTTTACCCTCTGCCTAAAATCTGCTGCCACTATGCAGTTAGTCTCCTTTGCACGGTCTACACCACTGTGTCTGATGATTGATCTCCATAGATGCGCTGTGACCGCTTGAAAAGATGAGATCTTTGTGTCGCTTGAGCCGACTTCACCGTTAGCTTTAGCTTTGAGGTCTGAGACTTTGTTCTTGGTAAAGTGAAAGACCCTCTCTTCCACCAAAACCTCACCGCTTGTTGCCAGTGTTCCTGTCTCGGTCTGTGAAACCGGGATATGGATCGGGAACTCGACCCCGTCGAGGAACCAACCGGTAAGCTTAAGAGGTTGAATGTCGTCGGGACAAGAACCGTTCAAGCAAATCTTTGACCAGTCGTGAAAGAGCTTCCACATGGAAGAACCATCAGCGACCAAGTGGTTATAGCCAAAACTAATGAAGACCCCGTCCTTCATCTCAGTGACTTGTAGCGCAAGCAAGGGCTCAGAGACCCCTTCGATGTTCTTGACACCGTTCATTGGGAAGAAACTTCTGATGAAATCAGGAACAGAGCCATCTGGTGGGAGAAGATCGTCTACGGAGATAGTTTCCGCAACCGCGTGGACGAATCTTGCACCAGAGCTGTCATCACAGTCTATAAAAAACGACACCGTTTTATCTTCAAGATTCTCTAGTTTGACAAGACGACCTGCAAAGGGGAAGTAGATCTCTAGAGCAGTGGAAAGAGATGTCTTTAACCGAGGGATGAAAGGGGTAACCGGGTCTGGTTTGGGGAAGAGAAGACCTCTTTGAGGGTAATCCACATGAAGTAGGCTAAGATCAAATGGAGTTAGATGGATCTTTGCCCGACCCGATGCTCTTATGTTTTGGGGTCTAACAATGCTTGAAGACACTATAGTCACATCTGCCATTTTCTTCTCTGTAATAAAGATTCAGAGCTGAGATGTTTAACATATATAGAAACCAATGTGGTTATGTGCGCTACAACTTTAAAAAAAAAAAAATATGTGAGCAAAAGAAAGTTATATTCTCTATTAGTATTTGTTTACAATAAGAAAAGAAAATTCCAGTTAGTGTTTTCTTTTCCTCTCTCGGATGCGCATAATACATAAATTCAAAAGGTTACTAGATGATTGATCTATCCCATGCAAAAACATGATTATATTAATCCGATGCATGTTTTAAAAATTTATTATTGTGACTACGATAACTTTTTGAATCAATACTATTAAAAAAAGAATGTTCTAGGCATAACATTTATTCATATGTGATATTTCAAAAATTTGACCCAAATTTTGTATAGTAAAAACTATATAATTAAATCTTAATAAGTAGGAAACATCCCACGTTAAAATTAGATTGACTATGAACCAGTGAACAGTCTTGGTAATGGAAAATGGAGATTGTTGTTGTTTTCTTCGGTTCTTTGGTGACATCTATCATCTACAGCTCAATGACGCCATATGGTATGGCTTTGATCTTAAGTTAACCTAAACACTATAGTGAAATTTTCGAGCTATTGATTGAAGAAGATGGTGTACCATTCAGCAGTACATGTAATTTCTGTATGATCATTGGTCGCCGAACTCCAAGTTAGGTCTCTTTCAAAAGCTTTCTCTCACTCATGCATTCGTCTTGTTTCTGCTTTATACACATTCTCGTTAATGTTATTTGTGCTTGAAGATATAATAGAACTATTGGTTTATGGTCGGTTTGCACAAATTATTGAAGAAAACAGTACTATTAGTTCATGGTCGCATTGCACATATGATACATCATACTTCATACTGAATCGGTTTGATTAACTGGTAATTACGAAAAATTTATTCTTATAATTTCTTAAATGAACATTAAGTATGTGACTATTTATTGAACATAATTGTTTTCTTCATTGTGTCTCTTTTTGTTTATATATGAGACATTATAAATAGAAGAACTAACAATAATAACAAGAACAACCCTTAAAAAATTATTGTTAGAACAAAATTATTTTAAAAGAGAGTAAAAACATTTTAAAGAGAGGCAATTTTGTAGAATTAATTGGAAACACTTAAAAAGTAGTTGATTCTTGTCTGTGATTTTTTTCCTGTCACTACTGCGTCCATTTCCATTTCAATCGCTAAACCCGTATAAGGTATATGTTCGATTTGTATATTTCCATTTGAAGAAAACGTAAGTCTCATTCAATGTTTTATTTCTTAAAGAAACCAATCGTACATCAGATCATAGGGTCTCCTAGTAGATTCACTAGTACATCACACCATAGTAGTGACATGCTCTAAAAACTCAACATCGGCTAGTAGATTCACTAGCACATCAGACCATAGTGTTGTCTGAACATCAATACTTCCTTCATCGATTCCCGGGAAAACTATAAGTTTGCCACTAATACTATTGCCCGGTCCAGCTCGAACAGCCATTGGTTTTCCCCAACCGAAATCATTGTTGTACACCTCGAACCGGACAGAGCTTGAGACAAGTACAGAATCACCAACCATTCTACTACCAACACCTGTTTTTAGATTCTTTACATTTCTAACCCAATCCTCTGCAAACTTGTTACAGTTTTCATTCGTTTGCGAGCTCACTAGTTTACTTATTTGCAAAGCAGCCCAACCCAAGCCACGATCAAGCAGCTCTTCCACGGTGGCTATGATTTGTGGAATATATATCATATTCCCAAAACACTCTTTCTGAAGCGGAGGGTTTATCCTCCCTCTCACGTCCACCACTACTTTGCACTTCGTCTCTCCTTCTCCGCTTAGACCACTGTGTCTGATGATTGAACGCCACATATGCGCCGTAACCGCTTGAAATGAAGAGATGGTTACTTCACTTGAGCCAACCTCGTTGTTTGCTTTAGCTTTAAGATCAGAAATATTCTTCTGCGTGAAATGAAACACCCTATCTGTTGTAACGGGCACCACTGAAGTAACTTCACGGCTTGGTGGTGGCCTCTCTGCCTCTGTGACAGGGATATGGATAGGGTAACCGATCCCCTCGAGGAACCATCTTTTGAGAACTAGAGGCTTATGACCGGAGCTTGAACCACTCGAGCAAATCTTGGACCAAGCATGCATGAAGTTCCACATGGAAACACCATCCGCCACCAAGTGGTTGTAACAGTAACCCATGAAGACACCGTCCTTCATCTCGGTGACTTGTATAACAAGCAAGGGCTCCGTAACTCCATCAGAGTTTTTGAAATCGTCAGCGGGAAAGAACTGGTTCATGAAATCAGGAACAGAGCCATCAGGTTGAAGAATGTCACTCACCGAGAGAGTTTTAGCTTCGGTGTGGTGAAACTTAGCTCCAGAGCCATCACAGTATATGTAAAACGACACCGTGTTGTCTTCAAGATTCTGTACTTTGACAAGACGACCCGCGAAAGGGAAGTATATCTCTAAGGCTAGAGAGAGAGAAGACTTTAGTCGAGAGATGAGGTGGAAGTCGTGGTCGGGTTTGGGAAAGAGAAGACCTCTTTGAGGATAGTCGATTTGAAGAAGACTGAGATCAAATGGAGTAAGATGGACCTTAGTTCGACCCGACCCGGTTGTGTTTACGGGTCGAACAATGCTGGAAGAGAGTAATACTACTTGTTCTCCCATCTTTCTTCTCTAGTGTGTGAAGCTGTGAAGATATAGTTAAACTCGGCCTATCTTAAATAGCAAAGGGCAGCAAATCTTACCATAAGATCGTAAGGATTTAAGTGATTTGGGTTTCTTAATCATTGTACCAAGTTTCGTGAATGTGCAACTTTTCTATAACAGCACTAGAAGTTGGAATGTTTAGTCATTGTCCATAAAAACTTGTCTATGCTGTTTTGGTATATAAATATTTCCACTAAAACTCGCCAACTAAAATCTAGCATCTTAAAACGTGTCCATATTGATTTGTTTGTAAAATGTATGTTCAACTTGATTCTATTCTTGCCCTTGAGGGCAGGGATAATTTTTTATGTGGACAGTTTTATCAATACATAAATGATATATTTTTGATTATTTAAATGTATTTTATAGTGAATGCCCCTTAGTACAATGATTTGACTAATGATTTATTAATGTTTATATATCAGGAAATATAAAATACAAACCTCAAAAAATATAAATTATGCAGATTATGGAGAAAAGAGTTATAAAAGATCTTTAGCATAATGCATGGTGTACAATCGAACATGAATTTCACAAAGTGGTTCGGAATGGCGTAATCAAACATATATTCTCATCAGGTGGTAGAATAGTCGGCTGTAAAATCGTCTATGTTATATTTTTCAAAAGGGGCAGTAATCTTATCCTAAAATCGTAAAGGCTTAAATGATTTGGGTTTCTTAATTATTGTACCAAGTTTCGTGAATGTACAACCTTTTCTATAACAACACTAGAAGTTGGAATGTTTAGTCATTGTCCATCAGATTTTTTTTGTCAACCTTTCATCAGAACTTGTCTATATTGTTTTGATATATAAATATTTTCCACTAAAACTCGCCAGTTGAAATCTAGCATCTAAAAACTTGTCCATAATGACTTGTTTGTAAAACATATGTTCAACTTGATTCTATCCTTGCCCTTGAGGGCATGGATAATTTTTTATGTGGACAGTTTCATCAATACACCAATAATATATTTTTAATTGTTGAATGTATTTTATAGTGGAAGCGCCTTAGTACAATAGTTTGACAAGGGTTTATTAATGTTTATATACCAAGATTGTGAAATTCAAACCTCAAAAAAAAAATATAAATTATAGAGATTATGGAGAAAAGAGTTATAAAAGATCTTTAGCATGGTGCATAGTGTACAATCGAACATAGATTTCATAGGGCGGCTCGAAATGGCGTAGTCAAAGTTGTATTCTCATCATGTGATAAAATTATCGGCTATAAAATCGTCTATATAATATTTTTCATAATGTAATAACATAATTAACCAGACATTAAAAAATATGTATTTTATAAGATAAATAGTACAAAACATTATATTCTTTTGTTTGATATATGATTTATGTTATTGCCACGAAATATTGTTCAAATTGTTAAATAACTTTTAACCTTTCACAAAATTCTAGTACACTTTCTAACAAAATTGTATTATCAATTTCTTTTCCAAGTATCGGTATTTTAATTGATATTTTAATTGATATTTTAATATAAGTGAAAATGCGGTAACTTAATGCTACCATCTAAAAAAAATGCTATTTGTTTTGCATCCCATGTGTTCAAAAGATTATAGGAACAAGACAAAGAAAGTGTCCAACATGCTCAGCAAGTATTGGACCCAACAATATCAAGCCTATCTACATATAAGGGGAGTGTTGATGTATCTTAAATCTAGTTGTTGAATCTACACAATAAATAAAGTATCAGGTACATCATACCAATTACCAATTGGGACGCATCAAATATGTTCCATCAAGTTGTTATGGATTTTACATAATGATCATGGACTTAGTTCAGTGCGTCCGTATAGTTTAGGTTTTAGGATATAAAATGACTAAATATATATCTTGTATTCAATAACCTTAATTTTGCATTTTGTAAGCTCAACTCGCCTCCAATAATAAAATATTTTTTTGCTCATGGATTTACTCTCTTCTTAAATAATAATTTTAAAAAAAATATTGTTAGAATAAACATCAAAAAAAAGAAAAGAATAAACAATACTTTCAAAAAGAATAAAAACCTTTTTAAGAGAGGAAACATTGAGGAATTAATTGGAAAGACACATAAAAGTAGTTGATTCTTGTTTGTGACTATTGCTTCCATTTCCCAATCATACTGAATCATATTTCAATCGCTAAACCCGTATAAGGTATATGTTCGATTTACATATTTCCATTAATTGTCGCATTCAACTGTTTTATTTCTTAAAGAAACCAATCGTACATCAGATCATAGGGTCTCCTAGTAGATTCACTAGTACATCACACCATAGTAGTGACATGCTCTAAAAACTCAACATCGGCTAGTAGATTCACTAGCACATCAGACCATAGTGTTGTCTGAACATCAATACTTCCTTCATCGATTCCCGGGAAAACTATAAGTTTGCCACTAATACTATTGCCCGGTCCAGCTCGAACAGCCATTGGTTTTCCCCAACCGAAATCATTGTTGTACACCTCGAACCGGACAGAGCTTGAGACAAGTACAGAATCACCAACCATTCTACTCCCAACACCTGTTTTTAGGTTCTTTACATTTCTAACCCAATCCTCTGCAAACTTGTTACAGTTTTCATTTGTTTGCGAGCTCACTAGTTTACTTATTTGCAAAGCAGCCCAACCCAAGCCACGATCAAGTAGCTCGTCCACCGTGGCTATGGTTGATGGAATATAGATCATATTCCCGAAACAATCTTTCTCAAGCGGAGGGTTTACCCTCCCTCTCACGTCCACCACTACTTTGCAACGCGTCTCTCCTTCTCCGCTTAGACCACTGTGTCTGATGATTGAACGCCACATATGAGCCGAAACCGCTTGAAGAGAAGAGATGGTTACTTCACTTGAGCCAACCTCGTTGTTGGCTTTAGCTTTAAGATCAGAAATATTATTCTTTGTGAAATGAAACACCCTATCTTTTGTAACGGGCACCAATGAAGAAACTTCAAGGCTAGGTGGTGGCCTCTCCGCCTCTGAAACAGGGATATGGATAGGGTAATCGACCCCCTCGAGGAACCATCTTTTGAGAACTAGAGGCTTATGACCGGAGCTTGAGCCACTCGAGCAAATCTTGGACCAGGTTCTGAGGAAACCCCACATGGAAACACCGTCCGCAACCAAGTGGTTGTAACAGTAACCGATGAAGACACCGTCCTTCATCTCGGTGACTTGTATAACAAGCAAGGGCTCCGTAACTCCATCAGAGCTTTTGATATCGTCAGCGGGAAAGAAAAGGTTCATGAAATCAGGAACAGAGCCATCAGGTCGAAGAAGGTCACTTACCGAAACAGACTTAGCTTCTGCGTGGTTTAACCTAGCTCCGGAGCCATCACAGTCTATGTAAAACGACACTGTGTTATATTCAAGATTCTCTACTTTTGCAAGACGACCTGCGAAAGGGAAGTATATCTCCAAGGCTAGAGAGAGAGAAGCCTTTAGTCGAGAGATGAGGTGGAAGTCGTGGTTGGGTTTGGGAAAGAGAAGACCTCTTTGAGGATAGTCGAGGTGAAGATTAGTGAGATCAAAGGGAGTGAGATGGATCTTAGTTTGACCCGATGGGCTGGTGTTTACGGGTCGAACAATGCTTGAAGAGATCAGAACTGCTACTCCAGCCATTTTCTTGTATTTAGTGTGTGGAAGCTGTGAAGGAAAAGTATAACTCTGTACTCTCTTTATATAGCACGAACCCAGGGCCAGGGGTGAAATATGTTAATATTTAAAGGTGACAACGTTTAAGTTTTGGTGGATCAATATACTAAGTTCAAATCTCATTTTTGCATTTTTATTAATTATCTGTAATCTCTAAGATTCGATCTCGTAAAATCTTTATGATTCGCTCTGCACGCACCCACATTAGAAGTTTGATTTTTAGTAGTGTACATCAAAACTTGTTTATACACTGTTTTATTATATTAATATTTTCCCATCAAACCTCCAATTAAAATCTAGCACCTAGAAACTTTTCCGTTCAGATAGGACTGTAAAATATACTATACTCATAAGAAGACAAGTAACAAGACGCACTACACAGTAATAAAATCTTCTAGGTTTTAAGTGTAAAACTTGATTGAAATGCAAAAAAAGAAAAGAAAAAAAACAGAAGATTATGTGAAGAAAATCGTTGCCGCCATGGAGATATTTACAGAAACCCTAATCGACTTAGTGAAGGAGAGGATTATATAATTATAAAAATGCCCTTCAGGAAAAATGGGCTGTTGGAGAATCAACTCGAACGCAATAATAACACATCACTTTTCATGTGTTTGAGGATTTTAGGTGTGGTTTTCTAAATATTCATCTAAAAATAATTGAAAATCTATAGAAACTAATTTAATATAACATTATTAAATATTCAAAAGTGTTTTAACAATTTAACCAATCAACAACTAAACATTTACTTCAAATCTACATTAAATTTTTTAATCAGATGATAAAATTATATAGCTAAAAAACTATTTATTTGTTTAAAATATTATAATTAACAACTAATTAAATCAATAACATATTTAATGTACCATATTTTTAATAAAAATATATTTTCACCAGTCAAACATTAATTACAAATTTTATTTTACCACAACAACATTTAATTCGCATAACGCATGAACAACAGTTACACTATACTGCACTTTAATTTTGTACAGGTTATATTATAAAAATTGCGGTTATAATTCAGACCCTAGGTAAAAGCACCTCAAAGTAACGTAAAACTTTAAATTTCAAATTTTGTGCATTCCAAAAAATAGTTTTAAAACCTTAAATTTAAAGTTTTGAAAAGTTGAACCTTGTATAACTTTCAAATAATGTTATTAACTTTCTTGTTTAAACATTGTAGTTAAAATTTGAATACAAAATATTTAATTAACATGACAACAAATATTATACAAAAATAATATTACATGAAACAGATATAGAATACAAGAAACTGAAAATACAAAAAAAAATCATAAACATATAATACTACACAAATTAGTTTACAAATAAAAACATAAACGTTTTGAAGTCATCTATTTTATTCTCAAAATTTGCTCAAGGTATCTCTCCTCTGACTAGTTATATTAATTAAGAAAAAAAATACAACATTAATTATTATTTAGCCGACAAAATTTATTTGAAGTGGTCAACTATGTTCAAATCATAAATGATCCTCAAGGTCCAAAAAAACTGTTTGCACCAAGACAAGAAACATGTTGAACGTACATTTTGAGTTTTACACTCTAAATCTACTAGTATCATAAAAGGATCATGTCTGGAAAAAGAGATATTGTATGATATAATGATAGTGTGCATTATCATGCTTATCATGATTATTGAAGATGAATATGATATCGACGTAACGGTTATAAATGCGAGAACGACGTCAGTGTTAGAAGTTGAAATCACAATAAACAATAGTGCTTGTTTTCAAAAAAAATTGCTCATAACTTACAAATAAAAAAATAATAAAAAGACTCATTTATCCCTTTGAAATACCTTAATTGATTATATATGGGATCACTACAGAAGTAACTGTAATGAATAACTATGTAATTTATTTAAATTTAATGATTTAATTTGTATGTTTTAGTTACATGCACTGTTTTACTATAATATCATTTCTTATTCATTAATTTTGTTTATAATATTTTAGCTGTATATTTTATAGATATTGTAAGAGATCCATACTTTTTGTTAAGTTTTATTAAACATAAGGATTTGTATAGAAAATATAAGAGTTTGAAGGCTTAATATAAAGTTTTGTTTTTTGAGAGAAACACCTTCAAACTTTATATTTAAGGTCTTGCCAAACCTTAAAATAAGAAACTTTTTGGAGATGGTTTAATGCTCACAACTTTTAATTTGAGTGTTTAAAATTTAGACAAAAATCTAATTTATTAAAACAAGATCACTCTTATCTTTTGCCCTCGGTCTATCCTCAAATATTACATTTATTGCCACTGTACCTACTTTAAAAAAACTGACTTTTCAATAACTGTATCTTTATTTCAAAACTCTAACTACGTTATTGTTGAGTTTAGTAAAGAAGATCATGAAGAATACTGAAGTTACATACTTGGAGAGGAAGTAACAATGTGTTATGGACAAGACCACGTGATTTCAGTTGCAGGACCACAAGACTAGCCGTTTGCTCCAGCTCATAAAGGCAAAAGCAAACTGCATTTTGTCGGCTATTGAACAAGAAGATTTGTGCAAGTTCATTAATACAACAGTCGTACAAGGAGCGTGCTTGTGGTGATACCAAGAGGCAACTAGGTCACTGATCTTTTACTATAAAAGGTGAATACATTGTGTTGACGTGTAGAGACAATAAGAACAAAATACATAGCATAAACTTGTGTTCTTGTTCTTGGGAAGGGGTAGAGAGTGTGTAACCGAGAGAAGCGTTGTAAAGGGCTTTGGGGTTGTGTATTTGCTCTCTTGTAACCTCTGATCTAGTGGATTCCGGGAGACAGATCCCGGCCCAGACTAACACCCTCGTTAACGGGTGTAACTGGGTTAACAAGCTTGCACTTTGCACTCTGTTTTTTTTTCTTTCCTGCTCTGTTTTGGCTCTGTTTTTTCTGGTTTTTCCGTTTCAGAGTAAAGTGACTGTCATCTCTCTGAAAAGGTCTTGGTGTGTGATAGGAACATCTGAGCTTCAAGGAGACGTCCTAAGGTTCATACTTTCTTCACATATTGGTATCAGAGCCAGGTTCTGGTAACTGGTGGAGGTTTTCTGAAGATCTAACGGTCAAAAGAAGCCATGTCGTCGTCAAGAATGGAGTTGGAGAAGTTTGATGGTCATGGGGATTACACGTTGTGGAAAGATAAACTGTTAGCTCAGATAGATCTACAGGGTTTGAGCAAAGCTTTGGAAGAATCTGGTAAGCCAACAGAGAAAGTCACAGATCCAGGAGAAACAAGTGAAGAGAAGAAAGAAACTGAAGAAAAGGCAGAAGCTTTAGCTGAGAAAGTTAGGAAAGCTAGAAGTACTATCATCTTGAGTGTTACAGATAGAGTGCTGAGGAAGATAAGGAAGGAAGAAACAGCTGCTGGGATGATTAGAGCTCTTGACAAGCTCTATCTTGCTAAAGCCTTACCTAATAGATTCTATCTAAAGCAGAAACTCTATGGTTTCAAGATGCCTGAAAGCATTTCTATTGAGAATAACATCGATGAATATCTTCATCTCATAACAGATCTAGAAAACATTGGTGTTATGGTTTCTGATGAAGACCAAGCTATCTTGCTACTTATGTCTCTACCTAGGCAGTTTGATCAACTCCGTGACACATTAAAATATGGCTCAGGAAGAACAACACTGACTCTTGATGAAGTTGTTGCTGCCATATACGCCAAGGAACTAGAGACTAGCTCAAGCTCACAGGGATCTAAAGGACAAGCAGAGAGCTTTTATGCTAGAGATAGAAGTGATCAAAGGGGTAGGTCAGAGTACAAGGAAAGATCTTCTAGGCACTCAAAGTCAAGATCAAAGTCTAAGAGCAAGAAAGTATGTTGGACTTGCGGTGAAGAAGGACATTTCAGAAACACTTGTCCAAATAGGAACAAGTCTCAGAACAAGTCCAAGCACCAAACAAGTAGCAGTAGAGGGGAAGCTGCTATGGTTAAGGAAAACAAGAATGAAGCTGCATGCTTATATGTGTCAGAAGCATTAGTTTCAACAGACATAAATCTGGAAAACGAGTGGGTGATGGACACTGGTTGCAGCTATCATATGACTCATAAGAGAGAATGGTTCGAGACCCTAAGGGAAGACGTAGGAGGATCAGTGCGTATGGGAAATAAAACTACTTCCAAGGTGAAAGGAGTGGGCAATGTCAGAATCAGAAATGAAGATGGTTCAACCTTTCTGCTAACCTATGTGAGGTATATTCCTGAGATGGATAGAAATCTCCTATCTATGGGAACATTGGAGGAACTTGGTTGTGGTTTTGAGTCTAAGAATGGGATACTCAATGTCAAAGATGGAACCAGGATACTTATGAGAGGAAAGAGGCATGAGAAGCTTTACATACTGCAGGGAACGCCAGAGGTCGGTCAGATGTATGCAACAGAAAAGAAGCAAGATGATACTGTCTTATGGCACCGTAGGCTGGGACACATGAGTCAGAAGAACCTTGATCTACTGGTCAGAAAAGGTCTTCTAGACAAAAGGAAAGTCTCTGTAATGGAGATGTGTGAAGACTGTATATACGGCAAGGCAAAAAGAGTTAGCTTCTCAGTAGCAACTCATGATACTAAGGATCGGCTAGACTACATTCACTCAGACTTGTGGGGTGCTCCAAGTGTGCCACTGTCCCTGGGAAAGTGTCAATACTTCATCTCATTCATTGATGATTACACAAGGAAGACATGGGTGTACTTCTTGAAGCACAAAGATGAAGCTTTTGAAGCATTTGTGGAATGGAGTATTATGATTGAGAATCAAACTGAAAGAAAGGTGAAGATACTGAGAACTGACAATGGGCTTGAGTTCTGCAACACTAGATTCAACAACTTCTGTAAGGAAAAGGGAATAGTGAGGCATAAAACATGTGCATACACTCCTCAGCAAAATGGTATTGCTGAGAGAATGAACCGTACTATAATGGAGAAAGTGAGGAGTATGTTGAGTGACTCAGGTTTGCCTCAGACTTTTTGGGCCGAAGCAACTCAAACAGCAGTGACACTGATAAACAAGACACCATCATTTGCAATAAACTTTGAGGTTCCAGATAAGAAATGGTCTGGAAGGTCTCCTGGGTACAGCTACTTAAGAAGATTTGGATGCGTCTGTTTTGCACATTCAGATGATGGTAAGCTTACTCCAAGAGCAAAGAAAGCAGTGATGTTGGGCTATCCATCAGGGGTTAAAGGTTACAAGGTTTGGTTGCTGGAAGAAAGAAAATGTATGATCAGCCGGAATGTGATTTTTCAAGAGAATGCTGTATATAAAGATGTGGTTCAGCGAGGGAAACAGATTCAGGGCAGTCAAGATGAAACATCAGAGGTTGTCTTCAATATTGATCCAGAGGAAACTGGAGATGCTGGTTCAGGTGGAGATCTCTTGGAAGAGATAGGATCCCTGGGAGACTCCACACCTGATGGGAATATGCAGAATGAAGACACTGAAGCTGCAGAAGAAGAAGAAAATGTTCATCACGAGCAGTTAGATGAAGAAGATCTGAATGAGAATCAAGAAGCTGCTGAATCACCAGAAAGTTATCATCTAGTCAGAGACAGAGCCAGAAGAGAAGTTAGAGCACCAAGACGGTTTGATGTCGAGGGTTACTTCAGTGAGGATACTGATGATGAAGATGATTACTTTGATGCAGACGCACTCATTACAACACTTGATGGAGAAATAAAAGAACCTGCAAATTATCAAGAAGCTAGACTTAGTGATGACTGGCAGTTCTGGAAAGATGGTATGAGTGAGGAGATGGAATCACTGATCAAGAATCATACATGGACTGTGGTAGAGAGGCCAAAGGGACAACGTGTGATTGGTTGCCGCTGGATTTACAAATATAAATCTGGAATTCCAGGGGTTGAATCACCAAGGTTCAAAGGGAGACTGGTTGCTAAAGGATATGCTCAGAGAGAAGGTGTTGATTACACTGAGGTATTCTCCCCAGTGGTTAGACATGTATCTATAAGGGTACTACTGTCTGTTGTGGTTGAAGAGGACCTTGAGCTTGAACAGTTAGACGTCAAAACAGCCTTCCTTCATGGGGAACTAGATGAGAAGATCTACATGGAAGCTCCCGAAGGCTGTGAAGATCAGTTCAAGCCAAACCAAGTGTGTCTCCTGAACAAAGCTCTCTACGGACTCAAGCAAGCACCAAGGATGTGGAATGAAAAGTTTAATGGATACATGTCTGAGATAGGGTTCAAGAAAAGTCTCAGAGACAGCTGTGTCTACATCAAAACACATGAAGATGGATCAAAGGTCTACTTACTCCTCTATGTAGATGATATGTTAGTGGCAGCTAAGGACAAAAGGGTGATTGTTGAACTGAAGCAGAAGCTAAGTGAGAGATTCGACATGAAAGATCTTGGACCAGCCAAGAAAATTCTTGGTATGGAGATCATGAGAGATCGTGTTGCAGGAAAGCTATGGATGGGTCAGGAAGGTTATCTCAGAAAGGTGTTAGAGTTGTACAAGATGGAGAATGCAAACAAAGTGATAACACCTTTAGGTGCTCACTTGAAGATGCGAGCTGCTACACCTGAGCAACTGAGAGAGGAAGGAGAATACATGAAGACAGTTCCTTATGCCAACGCAGTTGGAAGCATCATGTATTCAATGATTGGAACAAGACCAGATTTAGCTTATCCAGTGGGAATAATCAGTAGATTCATGGGGAATCCTATCAAAGAACATTGGTTGGGAGTCAAATGGGTATTGAGATACATCAAAGGTACACTGGAAACAAAGCTTTGCTACAAGAAGAGTTCAGAGTTTGTTCTAAGAGGCTACTGCGATTTAGACTATGCAGCTGATGTTGATGGAAGGAGATCGATCAGTGGTGTTGTGTTCACTCTTGGAGGAAACACAATCAGTTGGAGATCATCTCTTCAAAGGGTTGTAGCTTTGTCTACAACTGAAGCAGAATATATGGCTTTGAATGATGCAGTCAAGGAAGCTTTGTGGCTCAAAGATATCCTAAAAGATTTTGGATATGAGCATAGAGGTGTCGAAGTGTTCTGTGATTCCCAAAGTGCCATAGCTTTATCAAAGAACAATGTTCACCATGAAAGGACCAAGCATGTGGATATCAAATTTCACAAGATCAGACAAGTCATTGCAGATGGTCATGTTAAGGTATTGAAGATATCAACCTTGAGTAACCCAGCTGATATTTTCACTAAGATTTTGCCTGTCAGTAAGTTTCAAACCGCCTTGAACTTACTGAGGGTTAAGGCTGAGTAATCTGACTCAAGAACCGGGATTGGAATCCAGAAAACTAGATCTCAAGTGTGTGTCTCATTCCTCTCAGGTATGCTATGTCTTCATTTGTTTTGATCTGTCTTTACTAGGTGGAGAATTGTTGAGTTTAGTAAAGAAGATCATGAAGAATACTGAAGTTACATACTTGGAGAGGAAGTAACAATGTGTTATGGACAAGACCACGTGATTTCAGTTGCAGGACCACAAGACTAGCCGTTTGCTCCACCTCATAAAGGCAAAAGCAAACTGCATTTTGTCGGCTATTGAACAAGAAGATTTGTGCAAGTTCATTAATACAACAGTCGTACAAGGAGCGTGCTTGTGGTGATACCAAGAGGCAACTAGGTCACTGATCTTTTACTATAAAAGGTGAATACATTGTGTTGACGTGTAGAGACAATAAGAACAAAATACATAGCATAAACTTGTGTTCTTGTTCTTGGGAAGGGGTAGAGAGTGTGTAACCGAGAGAAGCGTTGTAAAGGGCTTTGGGGTTGTGTATTTGCTCTCTTGTAACCTCTGATCTAGTGGATTCCGGGAGACAGATCCCGGCCCAGACTAACACCCTCGTTAACGGGTGTAACTGGGTTAACAAGCTTGCACTTTGCACTCTGTTTTTTTTTCTTTCCTGCTCTGTTTTGGCTCTGTTTTTTCTGGTTTTTCCGTTTCAGAGTAAAGTGACTGTCATCTCTCTGAAAAGGTCTTGGTGTGTGATAGGAACATCTGAGCTTGAAGGAGACGTCCTAAGGTTCATACTTTCTTCACATATAGACCGAGGGCGTCCTAAGGAGACGCCCTCGGTCTATCCTCAAATATTACATTTATTGCCACTGTATCTACTTTAAAAAAACTGACTTTTCAATAACTGTATCTTTATTTCAAAACTCTAACTACGTTATAATTTTATCTACCAAAACAGTTACCACGTTCTCTTTCCAAAAGCTTTTTATTTTCATCAACTAGTTTATCATTAACAAACAAAAATTATGACCATGGCAATTAGTTCCAGAACAATGTAAAGGATGATAATCAAACAAAACTGGAATTTCAAAACCACAACGAAGAAAGTTTTTAAACCTGGGGTTCAACAAAGCAAAATTAACAACTTTTTCATTACTGTCTTTACCACGACAATGATTTGCAGAACAATGAACAGAATGATGATCAAAGCTTCTGTTACACCACGATGAGGGTCAACTGAAAGAGTTTTATAATTGATTTAATTTTTTATTCACAAATTTGAGTGGTTTGAACTCACATGATGAAACCCAGTTTTACTCTTGGAACAGAAGATAAAACCTGCAAATACAAATGTGTAAACTTACAACCTCTATCTTTATGATAATTTCATACATGAACCAGATTAAGCTTTTTCAAATATATTATTTTATGAACCAAGTTATCATTTAGTAGTTTAAAAACTGATGAGTCTAATTAAAGTTTCTACAACAAGTTGTGCTTATGTTAGGTTTCGTTAAATATGAAGACGTTGGTTGAACATATAAGAAGTGCATATAATAAAACATTTACATTATAGAAATAATGTATAAATGTTCATAAATCATTTTATAAGGATTTATATAATTTTATAAATTAGTTACAATAGTTTATAAATTTTGTAGAGAACTTTCTAATATTCGTATAAAAGTTAATAATATTTATAAATGTATATTAGTAAAACTGTATAAATCATCTTAAAGAGTTATAAATCATCTATATGAGTTCATAAATCATTAGCAAGAATATAAAATTTTATAAATATGTATTAGGGTTTATAAGAGTATAAATTATTTACAAGAGTTTATAAATCATTCATAATGG